>LR141998.1:0-11299 GCA_900659605.1 Tisbe holothuriae | reverse complement strand
TCATTGGATAAAATTGGTACATGTTGTTAGTTTTAAGCCAAAATTTAGTCACTAATGCAGTTTTTTATGCTTGTCACAATGAAAATGTCAGATTTAATAATTAATGCACATTACTACCTGAAACAAGCTATTTTCACATATTCACGAACCCCCATTTTTTACCATTTGGTCTGAAGCCTAATTATTGTCATAATAATAAGAAAAATGACTTATTTTGCCAAATACATGGGCATAACAACTTTCAATTGAGTTGAAATATAAGAGGAAACCTAAAAAGATCGAAATTTTAAGCTTTAACAATGTCAAAAATGGATTTTCTCGCAAAAAGTCTCAAAATGTTCCACTCACCCGGTATAATAAATACCCAACAACTAATGCAACATGAGGAAAATGGAAGGCCAGCTGCACACGCTGGAGGCCTTTTCTTAGATGTCGGCACTAATATCGGCTGCCATTCGGTGCATGTGCTTACAATGGGATTGCCGGTATGGGCGGTGGAGCCACTTACTATGAATTTGGTCAAGGTAATTTCGTTATTAATTAGTTAAATAAGGGGCCTTTTATATTTGAGTGCCGAGTGCTGCAAGAAAAAAAAAATAATTTAAAAAGTCTCAATCGTCACATCCATCATTGGAAAAATCAATGGCTGTAATACTACTCCCAAAACTATAAATACTTTCCCCAATGACAAAGTAACTTTGGATAAATAAGTGTCTCACGGGAAAACGTAAAAAAAAACTTTTAACGCAGTTAATACTTCAAGACAACAACCTTAAAGACCAAAACGCTTAGATTAATAAATTTATAAACCGGCATATTACTACAATTCACAAAGTTTAGATTACAATGCTTGATAATCAACAACTTTTAAACATAAATTATTAATGAACTAATGAAGGGCCTATTATAGTTAAGTGCAGAGTTCTGTTCTGCCAGTAAAATGTATTTAACAAATGAATCCGTGCCATGACGCCTGACGAGACCGATTGAAAATCTGACGCCAAAAGTCAAAAGTGGAAGTTTCATTTGCCCAAGTCTTTTGGTCATAAGTATGTCTAATGTTAATATAATAAAAAGTTAAACTACTCAAAAAGACAATTTCACTGTTGCTCTTTACAGTGGAAGAAATATTTTTGTTAAAATATTTAATACTAGTATGGTTTACTTGAATTCAAGTCAAATTTCCTTGTTTGAAAAATTCTAGTCAAGGAAAATTTTCCATGTATAATTTTTCAAACATGGAAAAATCGTTATGCTGCATCCAAGAAAAAAGTTTAAAAAATAAAAGTTTTAGGACGTGAAAAGTTACTATAGAAAATGTATCTACTTGCTTAAAATGCACTAGTTATACAATATTTATTGACGATTAACTAAAATTAGATATATCGTTAATATATTTTATATTGTTTACTTTTCCGTCTCAAAAATTAAACAGGCTTATGTAAAAATGTATGCTCTAAAACTTTTATTTTATAACATATCTTGATAAAACGTACGTAACATGAGTTACATTGAATTCCGTGAAACTTCCCTGTTTGAAAAATTTTACCCACCAGATTTTATAGTAGTAACATTTTTCGAAAACGATTTTTCCACTTTTGATTTCTGACGTTAGCTGTAGTTAGATGCATCAATTTATCGCGGAATTGGTCATTTTGGTCTCCCAACCTCCCTATAGAAAGAAAAACAAATCAGCCAATTATATGCTATTAAATGACTCTCTTATATCACTTACAACATTTTTTTGATAGTTTGTTGGATCATCCCTGGTGTTAACCAGGGCATTACCTATCGGTTCATTCACCAGTTATGCCTTGAAAGCTCAAGTACCTCAGTGGGGATTCAAACCCGCAACTTCCTGGGTTGCAGGAATGAGCAACTTGCAATCACGGCTACCTCGACCAGTCGTCCCCCCTTTCAAACAACATTATTGTACCTTCCCCTTCAAACTCTGAAGTGTCTGCATGCCCAGTATGTCCTGCAGCATGGGTGTGTCTATGCCCAATAAGAGCTTCAAAAGGATTCCGTATCAATAGTATTGAAGATTGTTCAACTTCCTTAATGCTCTTATACCATGGTAATTTTTCAGATCGCTCATCAGTCTTTAATACAGAGGATCCGTGGCTTTTAATGGTTAAGGTAAGCCCACTGAGTGTTGGCATAGCTTCACCATACATGCCTAAAATGAGTACCTTTCAAACAATGCTCTCTAGCCAAAATGGTAATTCTTTGGAAGTGTCAACAAAGACTTTAAAATATGTTTATTGGATGTACCAACACTATACAAGGTGTGTAAGTGGTTAATACTCTCTCGATTGCTCATTTCAACCTCTTTAGAGAAGTAGAACAAACAAATGTTGTACATGTTAGTCTGTAAGAGCAGAACCACTGGGTAACATTCAAAAACGAACATTCAATAAGCTGCAAACATAATTATAACACTTCTTAGAAACAAACAATTTTAAAATATATAACAAATTTAAAATTATGCTTTGGAATACTACTATTTAGAGTACTTGATTTATTGAATACATTATTTTTAATACCTTCTTGGGTTTAAAATAGCACATTTGAAATAATATAGTTTTGCTTCCTTGAAAATTATCATACTGCATATAATGTAAAGTTATCAGAGTCCAATTAATATATTAAGAGCCAGAAACTACTTTTAGCTTTTCAATGACTCTGCAGCTCTGGATAAAATACATATATAGGGGAAAGTCTATTAGTTACAGTTATGCAGGCATGACAACACTACCACACCACGGGGGGCATCTCGAACCTCTTATGCAACGTGCAATAATGTTTATCAATAATTTCAGTTTGCATTATTGTATTTTTGTGTAGGACGTTTACCTTTGCTTAAGAGACGAGGGTCTCTATAAACGCTTCCTGTAAACACCCCTGATAATCCTTCAATGAGATATCTCATCCAAGTATTGCCTGAGTTGGGGTAGGAAACAAGTCCAACTGGCGGGAAGAAATGAATATCAGGGGCAAATGATATGTTGAATCTCTGGCATTGGTCATCGTTGGGCCAAGGATAGTGCACTCTGAATGCAAGGAAGCAATATTTAATCACTTCTACAATTAAAAAGCAAAACACTTTCAAAAATATACATGTTTAAATGGAAATTGGACACATTTATTGTCTTTTTAGTATCAACTATAAGTCTCAATTGTCAATTGAGACTTATAGTTGGCCGCACTACAGTTTTTCTAAAGAAGTAAGGGCTGAATTGCAAACCAGTCCTTATTAGTCTTTTTGGACACAAACAAAACCAACTCATGCCTTCTTTGCCTTAGAGGAAAAAAGGAAAGTTGTGTTGCTCTGTAAGAGTTGCCCAAACGCATATACTAAGGATGGAATGCAAAATAATTAATACGAGGTTGCTCAGTTAATGAATTTGAGGGTCAGACTCTAGTGCTTAGGATGTCTGCTTTCAATTTACTGTAATACTGTAATATATTTTATGTAACTCCTTGAAAACGTGTTTTCTTCCTCCAGTAAAGTTGCTGATTGGGTGAGAATATTTTCACTGTGATTCTATGGATCTCAGTATGTAGTGTTGCAAAGCTGGGCCGGGTGGTCACTATGTTACTGTCAAATGATAAGAGTTCTCTGGCCAACATTGTAACTTTTCAGAAGAGACAACAAAGACTTTTAACACATGTTTTATGCATTGTAATTGTAATGATAATAAAAATGTACATAAGGGTAAAGGACTCTTTTTAAGGCTTATTTCTACCTCTTTAACTATAATTAGAAACCCGATGTGCCATCTTACATATCCCTTAGCTGCTGTTCTTCCAGACTCCACCTCTCGACAGGTTTATTCTTTATATTGGCAGGAACATGAATCATCTTCCCCGGTTGAGACACATAGTGGAAAAGTGTGGCGTTTACGGTTTGTGGATCATGGTTAACATCCCTCGGTAGTAAACTGTCATTGTTGGGTTCTTATTGAAAATAGAAAAAAGGGGTTATACGTATACTTGCTAGTCTGCTTGTTGTGATGAGACCTTGGCTGTCCAAATGATAATAGTTCTTTGGCCAATATTGTCTCTCTTCAGAAGAGACAACAATCATTATGATGTTTACACTCTATACTAATACGATAAATGAACATAACAGGTCAAGGATGCTTTGGAATGCTTAATTCAAGCTCTTTGAAGAATTAGAGCAACTAACTTAATGAGACCTTGGGTTTTGTCAGCAACCACGGGAGAAGATGCCTCCATCGACGTTGCTATTATAAAGGTGCTTAAAATAAAAATATTCTAGATACATAAAGTATGGAGGCGTTTAAAATTTTCCGCTCTTTTTGCTTTTTGCGTGGTAGCCTAAAGCATAAGGCGCCGGCCTGCAACAGTGATGCTAGGTTCGAATCCCCCCGCGCGCGCGTCCCTATACACCCACTGGACGGTTGGTTTTTACTAGGGGTGGGGATCGGTATTACCGTTTTGAAAATGTAAATTACCGGTAATTACCGGTAAAAGTCTTTGTAGTAAAGTGCCTGAAAATCGAAAAAAAAAATGAAAACTTGAACAATAGCCAGCAAGTTGAAGCACAATACGTAAAAAAGGGTAAACCTAGGTACTTAAATAGAGTTAAATATTAAATATGATGTTCTAAGAAATTATGATGATTTTAAGGCTTTGGCCAGATTTTGACAGTTTTATTATGTAAAAATCCGAATTTCGGTAAATTACCGGTAATTTTATTTTTACCAGTAAATTGCCGGTTTCCAATTACCGGTAATTACCGGTATACCGATTTACCGAACCCCACCTCTAGTTTTTACACACACCCTGCTTTACCACCCACACACGCCTTACGCGCATATACTCACGCACGCACACACTACACGGCTTCATTGCTGGGAAAAATACCGCAGCGCCTTCTAGCGCACCTCTGGGAACTGCGCTTGGCGCAAAAATACGAATACGCTTGGCGCGAAAATACAAACATCACAAATCATATAATAGGCTACACATGATCAAAGTACTATATAATAATTGTTAATATAAATGCCTCTGGGCAGGAGTTCCCCCACCTCAGGGGTGAAAGGGGGACACTATCCATAATAGAGGATAAGCCATAAGGCGGAGCTGGTGGATGATCCCGAAAGGGTAGTACTCTGGAATAAACCAAAAGCCGTGAACTGACAGTATATACTCAGGCCATATTGGCCTGCCTGGCTTGCTGGGCCCTCCGAACTTTATGTATCTAGCAAATTTTACTTAAACAATATTAATGTTTTACAGGTATAGTGATTTTTCAGATGGAACCGCCATCTATAACAATAACTGAGATAATACAAACTAAATTAAGGTTTAATTACAACTATAACTCGATATACTGGCCAGAATTAGTGAAAATAAGTAAATGGTCATTTCTCAGCTCTAACGTTGCCCACCAAAATACCATTGGTACCATTCCACAGACGAAAGTCTACAATTTTGTTTGGTGCATATACGAGGTGGAGTCAAAATCAATCCGTACAAGGTCCATAACTTTTGAGCCGCTTTAGGTATTACCAAACTTTAAATGGCTACACAATGCCCTCTTCATAATCTAGTTAGATTATTTTATACATGACTCTTGTATCTGGTACAATAAAGCTACAAATGAAGCATTAATATGGCCATGTTCCAAAGGCCATTCAATTTCCAGGCAATTTTAAAAAAGTTTGCCTTTTCTTTGATGCTGTCATGTCCATTTAAAATAACATACAGAGACGTACTATAGCTCATTTGAAAGGCCTATTTTCCTACTTTCATTTCCATACGTTGCATATTTTTCACTCTCTTAATAACAGTACAGTGAGCAAAATGGTAGGCGAGAGTAATTAATTCAAAGTTCTGCCAACAACTGCTAACAGACATGGGTTCCAACAAAATTAGCTAAAATGTAAAGGTTCCATCGTAAATGTATAGGAAATTGTTTTTTATTTTACAGTCCTTTAGCAGATATGTGGCGCAAATGGCTGTTCTAAATTGAGTGTGTACATTTCTAGAAAAAATGGAACAATAGGTTTTACACTTTTTGGTCCTGTCTCCAAATGCAATGTTTGATCAGGTTGTCTTTTAGTACATGCCTTAAGCATGAGTTAATAATTCCTTAGTAAAAATTATGGGGTCGAATACAACCTAATATGTCTGTTATCCTTCACAGAAGCAGCAAAAATGCCCCCTAGATTTTTGCTACTTTGTTGGCTCTCTGGTTGTTTTTATGAGCCTGATTTACAAAACTAAGTATGATCCACAATAGTAATGGCCTCTCATACAGACATTTGATGTAGTAAACTTTGTTCTATTATGGCCAAGGACCCAGTTTTTCTTGTTTGTACAGATTGATATTGACTCCACCTCGTAGACACAGGGTTATTTTTATATTGGTCTACTGTACACAATGAAAGAGGCCTTTGATACTTTAAGGGTCGAAAAAATGAACTTCTTTTTGAGTTTGCACGGGCCAGAAAAGGGATATCCCCATCCGGATGTGGAGGAGATATTTTACCAAACCTGGTAATGAGTGTGTTAGGCACGCAGAACTACATAGTTTAATTACTTTTTCAACCTTGATTAACCCCTTTTTGGCCAAGAAATCTCTAATATGTCATTTTTACTCCCAAATAGTCAGACGCCTCTTTTATTTTGTGCAGTAACGGTATCTAAAATTCCTTGACAAGACAGGCCTATTTTGAACCTAAACAAGAATTTAAAAATCCATATTTTTGCTAAAAAGCTATTTTGTGGGGTGTAAATGGCCTTTATGGTTAGAAATTATATGAGAGTACTTAACAGGTCTCATAATATGTCCCTAGTAGTAGCTTTACAAAGTTTTTTCATCAGTTTTCTGTTTTCCTATTTTCAGCCTAGTTTACAGGGAAATCTTTAGACTTTTCTATTCAACCCTAAGTTATGCCTTTAATAAGACATAATGTAAAAACTGAAAATTCCAATAATTTATTGTACTCCTAAAGTTGTAGACATTCCTCTATTGAAATATATATTTTGATTTTGAACAGCTGAAACAGAAGCAAATATACAGACATTTACTTTTTTCCGCTAATTCTGGAACACCCTGCATTTGAGAATATATATTTTTTATATAATCCCCGGATTGCCCGGCCTGGCCTATTCGCACACATTTCGCGGCTTTCGGTTTATTCCAAGGTACTACCCTTTCGGGCTCATCCACCAGGGTGCCTTATGACGTATCCTCTATTATGGACAGTGTCCCCCTTTCACCCCTGAGGTGGGGGAACTCCTGCCCAGAGGCCTTTATATTATTGATTATATAGTACTTTAATTAGTTTTTGTTTTATTTATGTGATGTAGTTCGTAATTTGGCCGCCAGGTGGCGCTGCGGTATTTTTTCCCGCCGTTTTTTTCCATTTTCGGCGGGACGTTTGGCGCCATCTATGAGGCGTTTCTTGAAGCCGCGTAATGCGTATGATGCCGCGTAATGCGTATGATGCCGCGTAATGCGTGTGTGAGTGTTCAGACCGTCCAGTCCATGAGTAAAAACCAACCGTCCAGTTGGTGATGCGGCGAGGGGGATTCGAACCTACGACCATCACTGTCGCAGGCCGACACCTTGGCAATGAGCCACCACAGCCCCCCTTGAGAATATATATTTGCAAAATACCATATACTTATCGAGTCACCATGCTTACTCACCATATCCTTTCCAAGAATGTTTCAGGAGGCAAAAATATAATGCTATCAAAATTCCAAATAAAATGTTTAGCTGAACGTTTGTAATGTAAATGCAAGGGAACATGATTAATTTTACAAGGGTTAATAAATAAAATAAATATTGCCACCACCAATTTATAACTGATGGTTTGGTACAAATAGAATTGAACATCTGTTTTGTAAAATATTTATTTGTCTAGCTGCTGCTATGTGAGATAAATGAAATGTCGTAAACCAGTATCACATGTTTCAAAATTTCAACAAAATATCGGCTGTCCAAATGATAAGAAGCAAAAGGTTCCAAATCAGTTTGTTCTAATTATATAAAGAGCATGAAATATGTGTTTGAAAGAGTCCTTTACGTCTTATATATGTATATACAAAATAGTATCAGTACAGAGCATAAACATATGTTTAAAGACTTTGTTAGCTCTTCGGAAGAGTTACAATTTTGGCCAGAGAACTCTTATCATTTGGACAGCCGATGTGTCTAAATAATTTTTGCTTTTGAGAATAAGAATTATTGTTTTGCAGCGTATTTTCCAGTTTTCATGAAGATTATAGGTAACATATTGTGATATTTAAATATATAAAAAAGTTAAGCTGCTAGTGTCAATGTCGACTCCTCCTTAATAGTTTATCATAGATAAAGTATAGGTATAGTGCCATGACTTGTATTTAAATGTAAGTTGAATTATACATTATTATTTTTTTGAAAAATGTGAGTATTGTGTACTTGGGTATGAGTTGATATGTAATAATCACATATCTTGAATAGTATCCTTATATAATAATTGGTTGCCTTTAATGCAGTCAAAATATTATATTGGCAAAACAGGATTTGAAGGAATATAATTTGAAAAATGGGAAATTTGACTCATTAGAGTAACTCAGTTGAGTGAAAAGTCCTCGGATACAGAGACGACTGTCCGAGAAATCAGGCGTTTCCCTCCATCTTGTACAACGCGACTTCATATTTTATGATATATGGTTCCAGTCAATGCGGCTATTCAAATGATAAGAAGCAAAAGGTGCAACATTTGTTTGTTCTACTTCTCTAAAGAGGTTGAAATAAGCAATTGCAAGAGTATTAACGGGGAAGCGGAACAACGCCGACTTTGCAACAAAAACACTATCTCGAAATGCATTTTGCCAAACTTACCCTTGAAATTAATCCACACTAGTCCATAGCAGTGTATTTTCTTTATAAACATTTCAAGATTTATTTTTCCCAAATGCAATTTCGATGTTGTTCCTGTCCACGTTGTTCTAGCCACTCGTATTAACCACTTACGCACTTTGTATAGTGTCGGTACATCCAATAAACATACTTATAAAAGTCTTTGTTGGCTCTTCCAAAGATTTACATTTTTTGGCTAGATATCATTTGGACAATCGTATAACAACTGGACAAAATACCCCCTGACAATAAAACCCATAAAACCCAAATCAATAATACCTTAAATAATAACAACCCTAGGCCTGGATCTAGTATTGTCCCGGATCTCTATAGCTTCAAAATAAAGGACAAAATATAAAAATGTCACTTCTTAGATGTGCATAGGATTCTCTGCTCCTCTTAGGAGCCCTAAAAGTTAGGTGCCCTGCAGGGTTAGGTGCCCCGCAGGGCTAGGGCATGGACAGAGTATCAATAATAGAAAACAATGTTAGGTTTGGTTGGGTCAGGTAAATTAACACTATAAAAAATTAAAAAGTGCCCCCCAGGGTTAGGTGACCAGCAGAATTAGTTGTTCTTGTTATTTTAGATGCCCGCAAGGCTATGGCACCAATTATACAATGTTAGGTTAGGTTGTGTTAGGCAATATAGCACTAATGTCGTGTGATTATTGCACCTACATGGCCAAGAAGTAGGTGCCCTATAGGGCAAAGGTGCCCCGCAGGGCTAGGGTCATGGACTCATCTTGTAGCCCAAGACTTGCTGATCTGAGAAAAATATATAAATATATATTTTTTCATACAAAAAATAAAGAATTTGGGTGCCGGGACAATACTAGATTCGCTCCCAACCCTAAATAATAACACCCACAATATTAATTGCACCATATCTTACAACACAAAGCATATACAGAAAGTCATCATTTGTTATTAGATTATATTTTATGTATGTGGTTAATATTACATATTTAATCATGTCATGTTAGTCAGTGTATACAGTGTAATATTAGGGCTATGCGCTAGTTTAGGACACGGCAACAGCTCCCAGAGGGACTAGGGGTCCCACAGGTTTTGGGCTCCCGCAGAGGTCTTCAGGTCTAGGGCATGGAAGATAATTATTGCTAAGATGAGCCTGTCAGGTTAGGTTAAGTCAAGAAAATTTACATAACATTGTTTCATAATACCTTTTGTAGACATATTTGGAGGGTTGCAAAATAGCAGAATCATATGAATTCTACTGAACAAAGGCAAAGAAACGTCTGGACACACTTTTGGTCATTTAGTTCATTTTCATTTTAATGCTTATTAAGATGCACTACAGCCAGGGGCATCTCCTGCAAAAGAAATTAGCTCTCTATCAAACCTCCCCCATGTAAAGCTTTAGGCGGGCTGCCTGGGGAGAATCATAAACGAAAACTGAGTCATTCTGAGCTGCCAGCTAGCTGGAAACTGAGTACTCAGAATCCTCATAAGTGAAGGCGGGAAAACGGAAAAATTCAAAATTAGTCCCACACGGGGTAACCTTAGTATTATATAGGCCTTGCTCTCTATCATGAATATTAGTGGATATAATGTTGATTGTTGCTTTGCCTTTGGTTGAACCTGATGTTTATAGGGGTCCAACCAAAGGCAGTGTTATTATTTTTGCGGGTGTCACTTGGTCGGGTGATTATTTTTTCAGGGAACCATCTGTGACAATAAGGGATCACCATCAGTAATATTAAACAACTACTTACACTTTTATAACACATTAATTTAACCGAATAATTGCATTTAACCTTTTCAGTCACTTGAATGGTGCCATCTGTTGCCTCTAAAATGAGTAGAATTAAAAGTGTAGTTATGATTATATTTTTATTGACAATCTTGAAAGTCTTCCAATATATCTGGATCTCAAGAGCAAAAGGTAAATTTATGAACATGTTTTTCATGATATAAATGTAAGCATGTGCGGTTTGTAAAATACAAACCGACGTCGGTTTTCAAATAAACTGACAGTTGGTTTTCGGTTTTTGGGTCGGTTTTCGGTTTTTGGATTATCTAGTAAACGTTGGACAATATGAGGAATTCCTAGTCATACAAAAAGAAGTCTGAACTCTAAAGCAAAAGATTAGGCTTTTATACTAAATTACGGCAGCACAGCCAAGAAGACCCAGGGCAAGCCTGCACCCAACAACAAGCCAATTGTGTACTCCCCACCCGGGGGAGGGACTGTCAGGATGTCCTACAGAGATGCGGTCAAGGCTGGGATCCTCAAGCAGCAACCGGTGCAGCAGGGGCAGCAGCAGCAGCAAGCAGTGCAGCAGCCAGCTCAACCGCTGACCCAACAGCAGCTGACGGTGCAACAGCCCACACAGCCGCAGACCCTGCAACAACATGGCTTCTCAGCATCCCAACTACAAACTCCTACTTCCGT
>LR141997.1:0-11300 GCA_900659605.1 Tisbe holothuriae | reverse complement strand
TTTTAGGTCCTCTGTTATTTTAAGTGTATTATTTTGCAAGCTGATCATTTAAATTATAATCGACAATAAATTATCGGAAAAGAGGAATTCTCACTTCGATTTCTGTTTGTTGATTGCAGTTTAACTAGGTGACGATAGTTTTGTCGTTTAAAGGGTCCTCTTCTACGGCAATCTCGTTTTCAGTCGTATAATTCGTAGAAAAATCGGATTTTAAATACTCTTGTATCACGGAAAATAGATAAGTTAGTTGAAGAGTGTTGGCTTGTATATAATTTTTAACGGGTTTTAAGATTAGTCCACTTTGTTGGAAGCATGTACGATTCAGACCGTATCAAATAATCTTGATGCTTTTAACTTGAAATCTAAATCCTTTCCGTACTTGTTACGTTACGTAACCTTTTGAGTTTTCCTTTGTCCAATAAATTCTCAACCTATTTTTATACATAGGAGTGTTTTCAGTGCCAAAGTTGCAGACCTTCTAAACTGTACTGGCATTCCTTCCCTGAATGAAATGGTAGCTGTCTCCCCAGCAGAGCTTGCCTGGAGGGCAATGAACGGTGGACCTCTCCAATGCCTGCTTGGGAGCATGGTCTGTAGAAGGTTTCTACTGGCCATGCTTGGGAGCAATATGTGCAACGAGGTCACCAGAGCTAGCTGCAGCCCGCACTCTCATTAATAATCTTACTGGGACCTGAAACCCATTTTAGGGTCTCAGAAAGACGCCTTTGCGCAAGGCGTTGAAAAGATATACCCAGAAGAATATAGTCAACAATTTCCCGGATCCCACTTGTACACGTAGATAACCCATGTAATTGTTTAAATCCTCAGACAACGAACTTGAGCTTATAGACGGTTCATGATAAAGTAAAATACCTTGTACTGTATAATTGTACACATTCTTTTAACATGATGGCCGGACGTTAATATTGAGAATAGAATGCCATCCGGTACTTTGACAAGAGATCTTTCAGAACTTCTATATGGTTGTGAATAGACGCTAGACATCAACATAAAATATAAAAAGAACCGTACTTTTTTCCCCTCACTATTAATGTGATAAGGACTGCATACTTCCGTCAGGCCACAAAATATTACATTAAGTCTTGCTCGCCTCTACCAGAGATCAATACAGTACCTAGGTACTGTATTGATCTCTGGCCTCTACCGATCTTGAAGTGAAAACCAAATACAATTTCGGATATTTGAAATATCCTTAGAAGAAATAAGGTTATTTTAATGGCAAGCAAGCATGCACAAAATTAATTGACAATGTTTGGTTTTAAAAAAAACTTTCCATTCCATGCCCGGATACATGTACAAAAATTAACGGCAATATTGCGGCATTATTTCCAAAGAATCCTCTTGGCGGCATCCGAGGGTCACGGAACAGAATGTTAGAAGCGCTGTAACAGTTGTTTACTGTCGCCGCTGTCAGTATCTCAGTAACAGAAGAATTCTTCCCCGTCTTCTTCCCTCCGAGTGATTCAACCAAGTGAAAAAGCTGAATATGTTCTCTATATATTCTCCTGCTGCAGCTATCAAGCAGTACTCGATGCCTTCCTCGAACAAGCTCGGCAGCTGTTGCTAAGTGGAAAAAACTGGAAATTAAATCGAACGCAACATGACCAGTCCTCAACAACATATACATTTTTAATGCCGTTTTTTTGAATATCTACTAAACCAGTTAGTGGCAAGATAATTATGGCGGTTTTACAAGAAGAAATACCTTTGCTTGCCATTGAAGCGAAAAGTGTTCCCCAACAGTATACATCGTACAAGGTGATTGACATATTCTACCAATGCCGTGACCAATTCGGCAAACTTATCGTTAAATGTACCTTTACAATTTTAGAAAATGGACTTTGGAGAGTTCCTTCAAGCAATGCCTCGTATCAACGCCTCCGACTATGAAGAGGTCAAAGAGATTGGAGAGGGTGCCGCTGGAAAGGTGCGGTTTTTCAGAGGAAAGGGCGAAACTAAGCCCAAGGTAATACTGTAAATATGATCAAGCTTAAAAGAAGATCATTATGAACCAACAAACGGAACTGAAGGCTACCTTGCCAAGGTTAAATCACGCCCTCGTCACACATTCTTCATATTTTCATTTATGCAGTTTCATGTGGTAGCGCATAGTATGTCCGACTAATTTGTGTGAGAATGTCCGAAAGTACAGTTTTGAATAACTTCGACTACATTAAATGATTTTTTCCGACCAGATGAAACATTAAGAATAAATCCGAACATACAGAAGGAATAAATCCGACTGTACATAAATATTAAGAATAAGTCCGACTGTACATAAATATTAAGAATAAGTCCGACTACTCGTACCTAGAGAACCTAGGTTACATTAAGTAAGGGAAGGTTAAGATAGGTTGGATTAAGGTAGGTAACTTTTATTTAAGATGGATTAGGTTGGGTTGGGTTAAGTTAAGTTAGGTTCCGTTATGTTGGGTTAAGTTTGATAAGTTATTATAGGTTAGGTTGGGTTAGATTGAGTATGGTTCGGGTAAGTTAGGGAACTTTGTATGATGGGTCAGACTTACTCATTAATATATGAGTAGGACTTTCTCATTAACTTAGGTCGGACTTTCTCCTTAATATTGCTGCAGTCGGAGAAAATCCAATTTTTGGGTCGGACTTCTTCTTTTTGGATTTCGGACTTCCTCCAATTCTATAGTCGATTTAATTCTAACCCTTTAGTCGGACTTATTGGTGGATTCCTTTCATGTGTAATGTGTTTTAACTAGTAGAAACTAAAAAAGTTAAAGTTACAAAATCATGTTGAACAAAAAAGCTGATTTCTGGACCCATTCGCATTTGGATCACAACGGTGGCCCTCGAAATAAAACTTTTAAAAAAGACATGCAGCCCTGAGAAATAGGGATTGAAGCTCTCATGGTCAGTACAAAGTTGTGTCAAGTAGTCACCCAAAGTACAGAAAAAAAGTTGCACATGTCCAAAAAAAATTAATGAAGGAAGCAGAGATGTGTCAAGAAAACTTTTTGTGCGTTTCATATTCGTGGTCATTAAAGTCAATTTCATGTAACTGGTTACTGCCATAATTATATATAGTGCCTGTAACTAACAGATTACATGTTTCAGAGATTGGCTGTCAAAACTATTATTGCCGGTTCCATGACCACGGCCGACAGAGAGGAGAAAATGCGGCGGGAGTTGAGTGCCATTCTACTGAAAGATTGTCCTAACCTTGTGAGGGTTTACGGACTGTTTGTGGTGGATCAAAATAATCTTGAAAGTGATGAGAATGGCATTGCTTTTGAGTATTGTTGTGGTAAGACTTATTCAATGTGGGAGACTTAGAATGAATGCATTGGTGTCTATTTGACTTCGGTAACATCAGTTATTCTTGACAAAGCATTACTAATAAAGTATTAAAGGCAGCTGAACACTAGTATGTTTTGATAAGAAACCTTAGGGTATGTAAGTAAGTTTTGTCTTTTATAATAACCATGAATGTAACGAAACTACTGTATTGTCAGGGTCTTAAGTAAATGCACTCTCACATCTCTAATGAAAATAATATTTACTTCTTATAATTTTACAGGCACTCTGAAAGACTACTTCAGCTTCAATAGTCCATGTCCCAAGAGATTAGACGTTACAGAGCTGGTGCACATAATTAAACAGCTATTCAATGGTGCAAAGTACATACACGACTGTGAGCTGATGCACCGAGATTTGAAGCCTGAAAATGTGCTGCTGGATGTTATTGACGAGAGGGAAATAGGTGAGTTGAATTTTTAACGTTGTTGCCTCTGGGAGGCATAATGAGTACAATCCAGCTAGGGATGTTCAACAACATGCTTTCCGTGTATGACTGAGGTACCCTCCTGATTGATCTAGTCAGGCACTTTCTTTAAGGGACCAAACACCTATTTCGCTACTTCGTAACAGTTGTCCAGTTGTAGTTACGGTAGCTTTATACTTTGCCCACAGACTTCGAGAACAAGACTTTGTCACACTCATTTTTTCTTTGGGGGTAGAGTGGTGAGTTGGAACGTTTTAACCTTGGAAACGTAATGCATAACTAAATATATTTACAAAAATATATAAATGTATGAGGTTCCCACTGATACAAATACAAATTAGTGAATTTACCAGACATGAGTATAAAACATTATAAATAATTCAAAACAGTCGCTGCTAAGAAACCAAAGACCGCAATAGAGTAATGAAGCTATATATAAGAATAATAATGTTATGTAATTTTGTCTTTTAGCGCAATGGAAAAACTTGCCCCCCGACAAACTTATTGCCAAGATTGGTGACTTTGACCAGATGACAATATTTACCGGCACTAAACTATACACTGACGTGGGAACACTTGGATATGCATCGTATGAGCAGTACGACAGCAGCTACAACCAAAAATGTGACGTTTTCGGTATGGCTATGGTCATCTTGTGGATGGCTACCTTGGGCAAAGAGCCAACTGGACAAAGGAAGCTGCAACCAACAGGTTCATGAGCAACAGTTCGGCTGTCCAAATGATAAGAAGCTAAATTGTTCTAATTCTACAAAGAGCTTGAAATAAGAATTCAAATAAGTCATTAACCTCTTAAGTGCTATTATAGCATCAGTACAGAACTGATTATAAAACTTACAGAAAACTTCTCTCTGAAGACAATTTTGGCTAGAGAACTCTTTATCATTTGGACAGCCGAGTTATCTCAACTTTTTAAAAGTAAATTGTAACTCACTTTAGTTTACAACTGCAAATTACAATTACTACTACCTATCCAGACTCCAGAGTAATTTAATTAAAGAATTACATTTTGAATTACAAAATAGCTTTTATTAGAGTAATTTGCTTGTAATGCTGGCAAATGAGTTACGATAGATCTATACATGATTATAGTTTTTAATCCCGAAAGAAATCCGAAACATCATCGACAACGAGCTGGAGTATCCAGAACTGCGCCATATTCTCCATAGTATGTCCAAAGAGGACCGGACAGCCAGACCAACGATAGGAGCACTTATTGCCGAAATAGAGAGAATGGAGGTAATTTTTGGATGTGGTATATAATATATGGAGGTATTGAAGTAACGAGTTACATAATAATAAAATATTATAACGGCGCTTCTTGTAACTAGTTTTTTTTTGAAGAAGTAGCTGTAAAAGGGAACTGTCACGACCAAATTCAAACCCGGTACAAGTTACGGCGTGGTCCGTAAATGAAGTTCTTGAATTTGCTCCCGCAGGGGTAGGAAACCCTTTATGTACTATTTTTGGGACCCAAAGGGCTAGGGAATCCCCCAGAATTTTGACTGTACGGACCACGAACGGCACTTGCCCCCAAGGTACTAAATTTCCTAAATAATAATTGCTGTGTTTGAAATCGTTTTTGTGTAGTGATTTTCGATCAAAAACCCAAATTTTGCAAAATCCGGGAGAACGGAAACTGGCTTCAGCATTTTACTCCTATGACAACCCAAGTCAGGGAGAGGCCTAAAAGAATGTTACGGTCTGACAGTGACTGTCTCAATTTCATAAATAGGACCAACAAAATATTAATTCTTTCAGTATCAGTTATTATTGAGACATAGACAGAAGCAATCCGATGTGTATCATATATGTACATTATGCCATTTTTTTCAGACCTCCTGTCTCGCCTCCGTGTGTGGATATGCCAAGTAAGCAAACTATACGATTAACTCGGCAATACACCTACTAAGAATTATATTTCTCTCAAGATTCAACATCCAATGTATCTGTCTCGTTGTCATCGCTTTAGTCGTTTTAATCATTGCTGTGGCGTCTATGTACACAGGGAGCCGCAAAGTATTCTACCGCATGCTCCTCGGGCAAATGTTTGGCAGGGACCCCCAGGACAGTAAGTAAATATATACATTTGAATATACTTATATAGGTAGGGTCAGTTGATTCTGTATTCTATATGTAAGTAAGGAATTCATTATACTGCAATTGTTTCATTGTCATAATTAAGTTGCAAGTAGGCATGTAATGGGAAACGTAATCTCTTTGTTTTGCGCCACCTTATCCGGTAGATGGCACTGCATGCCATAAGATCCAGTAAATGGCGTTCATTATTAGGATCTCACGACCTACAAAGCCATCTAGCAGTAAAAGTGCCACAAAATAAAGAGATTACAGTTCTCAAAGCACAATTAAAGTATCTAGTTACTTTTGACCTTCAACATATTTTTTTGCCTGATAACTGTTTATTAAATACTTTACTGGTGATTTCTTCTGAGTCCAACTATTAAAAAGCTTTAAGTTCTTCCTTGTATTACTTTAAAAAAATCACATGCACAATGCCAGATAGTAGGCATTACTTTTGTGAAATATAGTATACATGCTTAACATCTACAATCTACGTACCGGTCGAAAATCTCTCCATAAAATAACTGATGTATACTCTAAATTTTACTATATGCTCACTGTAACCAAAATTATAGTTTCAGTATATTCCTTGTCTTACCCAGTATCGATTTTTTTTTGTTTCAGTTAGATTCAACGGCAGTTATTGCCATGTCATTCAGCGGCCAATACATTGTCCATTAGACTCATTTATTGTCAACTATGGAATTTCACTCGACAACACTGGGAACGATACTACAATCAATGGAATTGAAATCACATGCGGAAATGGTCAATTCCTACAGGAAATATTTCCATCTCGATCGAAAGAGCAATACAGACCCTGGAATCGGGGGAAACATCTGTATAATGAAGGATTTATTGGCGCAAAGATCAGAGTGGACCCTGCTGTCAAGGTAATATGTTTAAAAAGGGTGAAAAGAGTTGACAGAAATAGAATCTGATAGTTAATCAGGTCAGTAATGTACGAGGTGATTCCCAAGACAAGAGTAGAAATTTTTGAACGAGTGGATTAATGTAACATCTTATTCTGCTACCTGGGCGCGGGGTAAGGCCTGGAATGCTATTTTACAAACATTACTAATAATTCGTTATTGTAACGTAAGTTACTGTAATCTAAGGGTTTCATTTGTCCCTTAATGCAGAGGAATGGCATTCCCGAGTTAATCTGCTACCAGTGCACAGTGGCCAACCATATGGACATAAATCAACTGAGCCCAAATTGGTTTTTTGGTGGATTTAGACTAATTGAACCCTAAATAATGCACCAGAATTATTTTTTTGTAAGTTTTGTATGTTTACACACATATTAGGAGGTCATTTGTGAATCCAGCCAGCAACAATCCAGAGCAGAACCACTTTTACATAGTAAATTGGCATGTTTTCAAAATTTGTTATATAAAAAATGTGTCATGTTAACTGCATTCCATATATGATTTTGTGATGTGTAACTATTATTTTATTAGTTTTAAAAGGTAATTTTGACCATTATTAGTCCAATACAGGTGAAAAATCATTTTTGGAAAACATGTCCAGAAATCCATTTTTTTTACTTTACATCAATTTTACCCCTTTTCGACAAAACTTGACAGCATAACCACTATCACCACGTGAAAGAGCAGAAAAAACTGTATTACAAACTGATTTCAATTGCCTGGGACATCCTGGGACTTTGGGGTTATGCTCATTTCAAAACCATTTGTACCTCCCTCTCCTGGCAAACAGGAAGTAAAAGGCGGGACCCATGGGAATGGTATAAATATATATTATGACATAAATTGCTGCATTATGACATGATATGATGCTCTTTTACTTTATTGTGTGTGTTCTACACGAAAAACGCCAATTTATACAACCCATTTAATCCTATAAACACAGTTTTAGTGCTTTTTGTGGGTCCCCCCTTTCGTGCTGAATGGAAGAAAACATTGTAAATAATAAACAAAGCCAAAAAGTCCGTGCTAATCTGTGTTAAAGTACCAAAATTCCTCAGATATGTGAGTTTTAAGGCTCCTCTACGTTGCTCTTGCTTTTACTTGCTGTCTAGGAAGTTGAATCAACAATATATAGTATATATGGTAAGAAATTACAATACAGAATTGCAAAAATTGACTGTTGTTTCAAGCACTTTCCATGGCCAATTTAAAACACTATTCGGGCAAATAACCTGCTAGAAAGCATATAATTTAGTAATATATAATCTAAACTTAACCCTAAAAGCCCAAAAATCGATTATTTTTAATGAACACTATAAATTTACTGCCAAGAAGCCAAGAGTTTGCCATCGCCAAAATTTCCTTTGATAGGGATGCCGCTTTGACAAACTTAAGGCCAGGGACTGCCTTTTATATGCCATTTTAATGTCAATGAGACATGTTTCGACCTATATATCTACCAAATTTGAACAGGCAATTAATTAGCTTCAAAATGAGGTATAAAAGGGTGTATTTAATTGCAAATTGGCTGCTTTACAAATCTTTTGGCTGTACAGCATATTTATTTTCTACCGTCCCTCAGCCAACAGTTGCTGTTTTATTAAGCTATAGGGAAGAGTTCTTTCATCGAATGGGGACGGTGTAATTTTGCCGATTTTTTTTATTTTTTTCAGTAATTATTTTATTCCTCTACAATTTTACAATTCATTGAATAACAACAGGTAGGTTGATATGTAATTATGTAACAGCAAGAGCATTTCATATTATTGCCAACTAGTCAACATGGACGAGTCTCTGTCAATGAAGGAGGCATGGACAAGGCTGCTTGATCTACCAGACTGGAACAATGTCAAGATGCAGAGGAGATCCACAAGCGACTGGGCCCACCTAACTATCCAGATTCTCTTTGGCCCTGAGGTTCAGGACCTGAGCTACTTACTGCCATCTAAGGAGAGGGAATCTCTGCAGAGGCTTCTGTACCCACTGATACAGCGCTTAAAGCGGCTTCATGAGCATCTCCGGAGCAAGAAGAGCACAGATCGCAATAAGTTCCTCCTATCCCAGGAGAAAGAGCAGTTCTTCAGCAAGACAAGGCACCCTGAGCTGACCCAGCTGCTTGAGCAGAACTGTCATCTGCCAATGGACACCGACAATGCATCTTCACAGGCATCCTATGTCCCAAGCTCCCAGGTAAGGATGAGTATAATTTAAGTATATTCATACACTAATCCTCCTTCTCAGGGAACATGCACCACTGAGGAGACATCCATGGAAAATGAGCCAATTGAGACACAAGAGACGGCTGCCAAGAATCGTCCCCGTGGCAGACCAAAGGCCTCCATTGATAACACCACAAGTGATAAGACAAAGTACAGGAGAACAAACCCAATCATGGAAGAGGTTCGGCGTGTTGCGACCGAGCTGGGAACCTCAGAGAAATGGGTTGTGGCCTTTATTGGCCATCGCTTCACCTACGAGAATGACCGCAACACGGCAAAGATATTCAAGGACATCATGGATGATAACACTACCTGTGGTGTAAAGAAGGTTCCGACAGACTTGGCCCTGTATCTGCGAGAAAATGGCCAGTTTGGAAGACGCATCTACAATACCCAACGCAAGCTGATGCAGGATCTTGTCTCCTGGCCAACCCATTCCGAACTGGTTGCTCTTACAAAAGTGGTTGTGCCTAAGACAAGCGACTTCATGAATGGGCTTAAGGTGGATATGAAGGAGTCCCTGGCACTCACTGTGTCAAGACAGTTGAACTGCATCCAACCAGAGTTCTCAGAGCAAGTCATCAATGCAGCAAAGACGCATGGCATTGTTGTGGATTTTGCCCATGGGTGTGACGGCTCCGGCAATCATGCAACCTACAACCAGTCTTTGCACATCAAAACCAGCAGCTTCCTTGTTGGAGGCTATCATCTCAACTCCATTAAGGTGCAGAACCAAGCTGCAACACCTTTATTTGAGGAGGCTGGGGTGTCTGCTCATTCGGAACGACCCATCTTCCTTGTGCCGGCACAAGAGGATCGAGAAAACTTGACAGTTGCCCTGAAAGAGCTGGAGACTCCTGTGAAGTATATGAAAGAGCACGGCCTTATGATTCCGTGGAATGGAGCGAGCATCAAGGCCACAGTCAACGCTCACTTCACTCAAATTGACGGGAAGGTCATGAACTTGGCAACAGGAAGTGGTGGAGCTTTTTGTCATGGATGTACAGCTTCAATCAAGGACTCAATGGACCCCCAGCAAATTGTGGAAGGGTTCCAGATAACAAAGACTATTGCTGGAGCGCACGCACTCTTTGAGGAACTGGCGGAGGAGGATGGAGAGGGTAAACTTGTGGTGCGACGGAGGCCCGGTGACTACAAAAAACGGCAGGGACAAACTCACCAGCCAATTCTGAAGGACACAGAAGTTTCCACTACGCTTCCAGTCCTTCATGCTCGCATCAACACGCTCAAGTTCTTGGAGCATTTGGCGTATCATCTCAACGCAAGACATGCCTTCACTGACTCCAAAATTGTCTGGGGAAGAGGACTCCCCAAAGGACCTCGAGCAAAGGAGGCAATGTCTCAAGCTAAGAATGACTTCAGAGTTGCGGCAGCTCAACCCCCCTTATCCTTGAAAATTGATATGCCTGATGCAGCAGGGCATGGCGGGTCGAGCGATAGTGGTAACACTGCTAGGAGGTTCATGGCTCCAGAGGTGCGAGATGCAGTGGTGAACCTCTTCCATGGAACGGACCAGGAGAAGGAAGCCATCAGAGAGCTGTTGCAAAGATATAACATCATTCTTGGGGTGCTCAACTCAAAAGAGAAGAAAGTCAAAGTTGGCGACTTTGAGCAGTACCTCACAGACACCTATCTACTGCAAGTTGAAACATTCCCATGGGCTCAGGTGTCCAACAGTGTGCACCGGTTTTTGGCTCACGGTGCTGAATGCATCAGGAGAAACCAAGGATTTGGATTGGGTCATCTCTCCGAAGAGCCTCTGGAGACAACGCACAAGAACATCAGGACACTGAGGGCAACAGGAGCCAGGAAAACCAGCCTTAAGGACAACATCACAGACGTTATGACCAAGCTGTACCTAAGATCAGATCCAATGGTGCGTGCACAAGCTCGAGTCTTCACGTGCTCAAATTGTCATGAGAAAGGACATCACCGCAGGAGCTGTCATCTGCTCCGTCAGCCATCGGACACATCTTCGGATGATCAACTCATCAAGGGATTCTTCATGGAGTGACTTATGTGGAGTGGAAGTGGCTATAAAACACACTTGAAGAAGACTGAAATACACTCATTTGTTTATTAAGGAGAAGAACTGTGTATAAGTCACTTTGAGTAGCAGCGCAGTCGAGTAGCAGCGCAGTCGAGTAGCAGCGCAGTCGAGTAGCAGCGCAGTCGAGTAGCAGCGCAGTCGAGTAGCAGCGCAGTCGAGTAGCAGCGCAGTCGAGTAGCAGCGCAGTCGAGTAGCAGCGCAGTCGA
>LR141996.1:0-11300 GCA_900659605.1 Tisbe holothuriae | reverse complement strand
CCAGCCATGCACACCCCCGACTCCGAGAAGCCCTACCCGTGCCGCCACTGCCCCAAGGGCTTCGCCATGGAGCACCGTCGCTCCGAGCACGAGAACACGCACACCAAGAAATTCCCTCACAAATGCCGGTTCTGCGAGAAGCGATTCAACGCCAAGAGCTCTCAGAGCCACCATGAGAATATCGAGCACGCGACGGAGAAGATGCAGCTGGGCGAGGGCATCGGGAAGAAGGGGAGGAAGAGAGTGTCGGCCATTGAAGATTTAGAGTAAATATGTTCCGATAAGTAAAGTTGATGCTTCCAGAATAGGTTAAAGTAAGGATTTGATGTGCCTGAATGAAATACTCTATGGATCTCCTCTATATTAAGAAATAAAACTATTTAATGATATTTTTTATTTTATTCAAGTTTATTTTCAATATCGTGTATATCCACGGTCCATAGAAATACGTGAATATACACCCAAGGAGGTTTAAATAATCTTGTCCTCATCAACGATATAACACACCAGTCACCACTGCAACCATATTCATGGTAATCAGTGGTCTATGCACCACTCAAGTCGATTGTGTAATGTTTTTTAAGACCATCACAGCATATGATCCACATTCATAATTCTGCTTTGCTATCCTTACTAATATTGCCTATGTTTACATTTCATGTTCAGAACTACAGCAAATACGTTTCACATGCGTTATCGTAAAAACTGTTAAATATACTCAAACGGGTAAATAAAAAATCTTGCAACAGGAAAATGTTGCAAGGTCGGTCTGGCCTCGTCAAATTTATTTTGTTGAGCCCGGTCTATGTGGTAATATTATTCAATGCTGTCCTGGCAAGCTTGTCAGCCCGATCATTCCCCGGGTGTCGATTGTCTTCTGTGTGTGCCTTGACCCAGAACATCTCCACCTGGTTTCCGGAATTTAGGAGGTTCCCGAGAAGCACCAAGATTTTATGTCTTATTTCCATACAGTTAGGTGACAGCTGCTTCTTAAAATGCCTCTCTCCTTTATTTAGACGATCGATGACGTTAGTGCTATCTGTAAGAATGCGAATAAATGAGGATTTTAAAATCTTTTTCCCGGCGATAGATGGTGCTTGGGTCCATGAGTATTTGGCAGATCTTGAATTTCGTTTGTCAATCAGGGAATGATCATTGCTATCTGCTTGTCTGTTTATATTAAAATCCACCCAAATCTAACTTTTCTTCCCTTTGCTCAGTCTTCCTTTCTTCGTCCTGAGTGAGAAGAGGTCTTTCTGGGGACGAAAAAATATTTACTGTCTTGTAGCCATAAACGATTCTCAAAATGATGCAAAAATTTGGAATGCATACAAAGTCAAATTAAACATTGGCCGTATAGAGCTTCAAAATCAAGCCCCACCTGTAATAATATGCATGCTTCAGAAGTACTATTCTTGTTAAGTTGAATCAATATTTAATTATGTTTTGGCTCATTAAAGCCTCCCTGATCTGAGTGTGCAAGACAGGCAACTATTTTGTTAAAATATAGCGTCTTCTTAATACTCAATAACTGGGAAAAAGGTGCTAGTGGATCATAAAATGTTAAATATCTCAAAAAGGACATAACTTGTGTAGTTCGTACCAAGTCTAAAAAATGTCTAATTTTAATATCTACGGATTCCATGTAGCAGTCTTGATCATTGATAAACTCATTCAAGTTTGAAACAATGAAAGTTAACTTTTCTCCAGCTAAGCTAGACCGAAAGTAGACCTCTTGGACGGACGGAGCATCTTACTCTTAAGTCGGCCACAGAAAGATATTAAAGGTCTCATTATGCTTTAAATGTAGTATACATTTAAAAGGACACTGTATAGCCTCAAATATGATACTCATTGGTCTAAGTACACGTAGTCTCCAATAAAATAATTAAGAAGTGCCAGTTTGTCTTTTAAAATGGAAATTTTCAGATATAGTTATTCTACACAACAGCTTAATAGAAGACAAATGTCAGTACTCTATTCCTTCGTAATATATGGAGCCGACTCTATTTGAAACCAGTTTCCCATTTTTGCTTGGCTCAGGGGGATGCAAACATATATGTATTTATTCTCTACATATTTTAAATGACAGTAAATATTTGAGCAATGAACGGTGTTAACAGAGATAAAAGGAATATTGCACATATGTCAGAGAAAGTAGCTATTATTATGATTGTATCATTTGTATGCTTTGTGCTGTACAAGTTTGCCGTCATTGGTTAAAAAGGGAAGGAAATGATTTGATTGGTTGAGCTCGAAACTACCTGGCTTGCAGCTGAGCGTAGAAGGATCACGACTTGTAACAAAACGTTTTGGCGTTTGTACAATGTTTAAAACAGTTGCATTCAATTTCTAAGAATTTAAACTTAAGTATTAGTGTTTAAAGTGAAAGCATTAATATTTTATTGAGTGAACCACTCTTCAAACATAAGTGTTAGTCCTGTCTGAGGATTGGGAAACCAAGATTAAAGAGTTGCACCATGTTATGTTACAGAGACTCTTTGTAAACATGCATAAAAGATGCGATAAAATATAGCTTGCTGTAGAATTATGATACCTGGGTATCGCCAAGCTCTCAACGATCTCGATTTGATGCGTTTCGTAACGGTTATTATTATTTGTGGTTAACGGAGTGAATGACGAAATATTTACGATTACTTCATAGGCCGTCCGAGTTTGTCAACAAAAAGGGCACTTTTAGTTAAACTCCTTTTTCAAAAAATATCATATCTTATTCGATCCACCTGAGTGAGTGATAAGAACTACAGGGTGGGGTTGTTTAGTGTTTACGCTCACTCGTTGTTTGCTCATCTGTTTTTGTGAAGTATGAGAGGATCAGCTGCATTAGGGAGAGGACTGGATGTCCAGTAATCTTGTACAGCTGTATACCGGCAGTGCACTTTGTAGACTCTTATTCTATTACTACTCGTGTTCCTTGTGTAACAGTGCTGTTGAATAAATCAACTAGCACCATTACTTCTCTGTTACTTGTGGCATATTGATAGGACAATCATAACAGAAAAATGGACCAACAGTACGTTTGGGGACCTGTAGGTACAGAATACGGCACAAGACGATACCTCCCCACCTTGGACTTCATCAAGCAGCTCCATGCTCAGCCAGACAACGTCTCATCTATCTCTGCTGCCATCGCTCATGAGACCAGCGTTCCAGCTGCCCAGGCCATCGTGACAACCAAGAAGTTTGAAGTAACCTCTACTGCATACTAAATATGAAATCAACTTTTTTCTAGTAACTATATCATTTCAGCCCCAGCAGCCACCAGAACACGAAGCATTCATAGATGCAAATGGTGTGCCACTAGAGCGAGACCTCAAAGTGACATACTTCCAGCTACAGGGTCACAACAAGCATGAGACAGGGCTAGCCTATGGAAACGTCAATTTTGTAACCAACATATTGTAAGCCTATAAAATTCTAAGTGTACGAGTATATGTGCACTATCAACTTTTTCATTTAGATACGAGTTACTATGCCATCGAGTCCGCTATAGGGACATCATCAACTTCTACCTACTGGAATTCTACGGTGAGATCTTGACATGGCCCTGGAGGGTTGTTTCATAACCCATTTTAACTTTTAGAATACAGTGTCACATGCGTGAGGATTCTCATCACATTCAATGTTCAATCCGATCTCATGCCTTGTCCGGAAGAGCTGCTCAGCTTAGACGAATCCGGATCTGGTGCGATAAAGGTTCTGAATGGGGTGTCAACTGAATGGGCAGAAGAGAAGAAACTATTCTACGGTAATATACTCTAATGTGAGTACTTGTAGACGTTTTAAGTAAATTACATTTCAGAGTTCCTTTTTGATGACACCATGCTTCAGGACGTATACAAGAGCTGCCAGGTGCTGCCAAACTATCCCTTACAAACATGCACAGGCCGTGGAGGTAGCTACCATGCCCTGCGTCAAGGACGAGATGAAGATCCAATCCTGAACATGTACTGCCGGTTCCTGCAAGCCATGAAAGCCCGGAAAGAAGAGGATCAACTTGATGAGACTAACATACAGAAGAGTGACGTGATACAGTCATTTATGCAATCAAACGCAAGATTCATCGTCCCGGAGGAGGCCGAGATGATGTTTGAGAATGGGCCGTGGAATGAATTGGACAAATTTTATCCATATTCCGGTCTTCAGAATGCAGCAGCTGAGTGTAAAAAATGGCTTTGGTATAGAAGTATCTGGATGTGGCTCCGTTTGAAGAATATTAAGGTGATTTCAGAGTGATGGAGCAAAACTATGATTAATCCAAAGGGTTGACTTCCCGAGAGGAACCAAACAGTTTTTAAATGATTGAAGAGGATAACAAAACATGAAGGAGAAACGGGGATTTAACTGTTTCACATTTAACATTCAAGAATGACGAGATGGAGGAAAAAGGGCAAACAAGCAATATAAAACTTTATGATGGTGACTAAGGATACCCAACAAGATGAAAAGGGGGATATTATAAGTGCAATGATTTATTACTGTATCATTGCAAATGACAATTTTCGATGTTAGTAAAGTTCTTCATATAACCACCAATAGTCGTGACCAGCATCATAAAAAATCAGTGCATTATGTGTAATTACAATTACAAAGTAAAAACCGGTTATAAAAATTTACACGTTCTTTAAAACCAAATAAACACTTTATTAAGTAAAGTTTTCGTATGCTTTTACTACATTTCAAGTCCAAAGGTCGCATGGTCCCGTACTAACACGATAAAGTCATTCTTTAAGGAATTGGTGTAATTGTGTAATGTATGAGAATATAAATACAAGTATTCTGACGTCAGAAATCGAAACCGCAAAAATTAGCTTTTTGCTTGTTCCATCAAGTCTCAGAGGAAGATTTACTTGGGATAAACTTTTTCGAACAGGCAATTCCTAAATTACTCAGTTATGGAGCATGATAGACACTTTTTGCATAAAATAAGAAAGATAGAGCACAAAATTTAACATTAGGTATACCTACAATATTAATACATTCTTAGTAAATTAATATAATTATTAACGATTTAGTTAATTCGTTAATAAATTAATAATAAATTAATAATTTTACTATAGTAATTAACTTTTCTGATGCTATTTTGAACGCTCTACAAAATTTATTTTATTACTTTTTCCATTTAACCAAGGCATATCGGAGGCATTTCACTTTTGCTTGTTTGAAAAAGTTTAACCTGATGACCTACATTAACTGAAATTTTTCGAACTAGCAAAACTAATTTGAATCTGATTTTTTGGACCCAAAGTGAAATATTTTGATCAAAACTAGTGTTTCAATGCATCCAGTGCTCTAAATAGTAGTATACCAAGGCATAACTTTTGTTATATCTTTAAAAATATGTGACTGAGAAGCATTTATGTCCGCCAAATTATTTTTGCTTGTTTGTTTTTGGACGTCAGAGCAGTAGCTATATTTTTATCTATGTATGTCTAATAATTGTGTGTATAACTCTATACATCCAGAACAGCATCTCTATGAATCCCATCAGTGACAGGCCGGTGAAGAGTCCAATATTGCCTCCTATAAATAAACTACCTTTAAGACACAATATACATATTTATTATTATTTTTATATTTTTTACCAATAACCCCCAGCAGCATCCAAACATCATAATTCACAACCTTCATTGAAACTCTAAATGTTGTTCCCGATAGCTTGGTTTGGATGTGAACGCGAGCAATATCCTGACTGACCTTTTCAATGCATCTAGAAAACGATATGGCATGCTTTAATTTTTTTTACTTCACTCTCTTTACAGATGCGTAAATTATTGCATTCAGACGAGTTTTTGCGCAATTATTTTTAAAAACCGAATCCGAACCCGACAGTCGGGTACAAATTTGAAAACCGCGCGTCAATGACATAATGACATGCTTTAACATCGGTTTTGATATATAAATATATCCAGAATGGCACCATAACTTTTTGCACAATGTCAAAATGTATATGTAGGATTGATTACCTATCATGTATCTTAAAGTCCTTTACAGTTGATTCCATTAGTTTTGTTGCTCGTAAAAGAGTATTGGGCCACCTCCCTCTATGAAGCCTAAATAGATAATAACTAGTAACTCTTCAATTTAATGCATGTGTACTATGGAATTGTTACTTCATTCTCCTCCAATTATACTGCTCTTCCATAGAGTTAATTGAGTAATATGCCAAGTATAACATCTCTCCACTCTGGCATTCTAAGTCCGGGTCAAGTGTCACTTTATTATAGCCTGTGTTGTACCTGAAATCCAATCTTATTACATATATTGAACGTGTACATAATCATAAGGAAGGTTATGGGTAGAGGATTAACTCGGAATTCCGGAATTCCGGAATTCCGGAAATGAGGTCTAGATTTCATTTCCGGAAACGAAATTCTCATTTCCGGAATTCCGTACTAAATAAGAAATGTATTAACTTAAATATGATGTAATGCAAATTTGATATATATTACTTTTTTGCATAATTTAATGCCTCTGAGCCGAGGTTGCTCCTGAGCCAAGGTTGCCATTGAGCCAAGGTTGCTCCTGAGCCGAGTTTGCTCATAAACTCAGCATATTTGTTTTGACAAAAAAGTTGCAAATAATGAGTTATAACTGAGTGCCAGGCGAAGGCTACTTGTTCAGCATGGAGTGGCTCACGAACACCAAGAAGAAGTCCTTTGTGTGGAAGTACTTCAAGTACCACTCCCTGGAGGCCACACGTGTCAAGTGCACTATCTGTGAGAGTGAGATCAAGTTCACAGGATCAACGTCTGGCATGAGCCACCACCTGAAGAAAATGCACAAAGTCGAGGAGACCATGAACTCCGTGCCTCCCACAGTCCAGAAAGCAGGGCCTCTGGACAAGTACTGCAAGAGGAAGAGGGACAACGAACTGTCTGAAGAGCTTGCCATGCTTACTGCTGTTGACAGGATCAGCTTCCGCACACTTGCTAAGTCAACCAGTATCCAGAAAGTCTACAGAGGGCAAGGCATCAACATCCCCAAAAGCCCGGGGACCATCTCCAACCTTGTAAACGAGTATGGCATGAATCTGCGCCTGCAAGTGGGAAAGAAGATCCGCCAGTTGAAGGAGGAAGGAATGAAGTTTGCTGTTACCACAGATGAGTACACCTCAATGAGGAACCGCAGGTACATGAATGTCAACGTGCACACCTCTTCTCGCATCTTCAACTTGGGTGTGGTTCGTGTCTTTGGATCCATGCCAGCAGAGGCTGGACGGGAACTGCTGCTTAAGAGGCTGTCTGATGCTGGCATTGGCGAGGAGGACATTGTGGGCCTGACCACGGATGGAGCTGCAGTGATGAAGAAGATGGGGCGACTCATGCCCACAATTCACCAACTCTGCCTTGCCCACGGATACCATCTGGGTGTAACTGGTGTAATCTACTCATCCGGCAGAGCTGAAGAGGTAGTGGAGGCGGAAGACATACAAGATGAGAGTAGCCTGATTGAGGACGACGTTGGGGACAATGAAGAGGACACTGAGGGTGAAGAGGAGGAAGAGGCAGAGGAGAGGGATGCTGGTGATTCTGACGTTGTTGATGTTCAGACAGGTGTCCCTGCTGAATACACAGAGTCTGTGAGCCAGCTGGTGAGGAAAGTGCGAAAGATTGTCATCTTCTTTCGGTACCCTGTGCGCAAGGACATTCTTCAGAGATATGTCAGACAGGATCTGGGTCACGAGAAGCAGCCCATTCTGGACTGCAGAACACGCTGGAACAGCCTTGTCAACATGATTGAGACCTTCCTTGAGCTGAATTCGTCCATTCAGAAGGCTCTCATTGACGCAGAAGATATGAAACCACCAGCAATGCCCACCGATCAAGAGTTGAGCAGGCTCCGGCAACTGAAGGACGCCCTTGCCATAGTAGAACTTGGAGCAAAGGCTCTCTGCAAGGCAAATTCTACTCTACTGGTAGCTGACACTGCATCCCGCTTTGTGCTGAAAGAGCTGCTGAAAGCCTCAGAGTCGGGAAACAAGTTTGCCGAAGAGCTTCATTCCTCCATTGAGAAGAGAGTGAGGGAAAGGACTAATGCAAAGCTACTGTCCTTATTCTACTTCCTGCATAACCCTCGCCAGTACCACACTCTTGTCGCAAGCAACGACGATTCTGCTCTCCTAATGTCATCTAAAGCAGAGATTCAGAAGCTGGCCCGCGATCTAATTATGCGTTTGTTCCTGCCTGCCTCATCTGCCACAGGGACGGGCAATGACGGGGACACAGAGAATGAGGAAGATGGTCCCCCTGAGCCTGAGCTGCCACTGCCAGCAAAAAAGAAGATGGCTTTGGCTCTGTCGGAACAGTTGGAGGGATGTAAGGACGCAGATGAGGAGACAAAAACTACACTGACTTCATCCTCTACACCATCGGAGGTCCATAAAGAGGTTAAGCGGCTCTTTAACCTCTTTGAGGCTTCCGGCAAGCGACTTGACCTCCTAGACGACCTGTACCAGGCTCTGAAGGCCATTCCCCCGACCTCTGTGGAGTCTGAGCGTGCATTCTCGGCCTTAGGGTTGTTTGTCACCAAGCTGCGAACCTCACTCTCTGATACAACTGTTGACAATCTGTGCTTTCTGCGTCATTATCTCATGAAGAAAGATTGAATGGTACCAAAGAAATGTATCTAAATTGTTCATGAAAGTTTTTCTGTTCAACAATGTTGCAAATATTAATATGTCATGGTGTCAAATAAACCATTAAGAGCTGTAAACAAAGCCTTAGCACTTATTTACGGACATATAAGCAATTTTTGTGTGGCAGAGTGCTAGAAAATGTTGAAAAAAACCTTGTGAAGTACGGAATTCCGGAATTTCCGGAAATGAGCCTCCAGATTTCCGTTTCCGAAAATTTTCATTTCCGGAAATGATCGGAATCCTCTAGTTATGGGCAAAAGCCCATAGCGGAATGGTTAGCATGCGAGACTCCCATGCAAGGGGCCTGTTTTCGAATCCCGGCCCCTGTGCTTGCAATTTTTTAAAATGTGCTAAAAAGCTGCCACACAAATTGCCCATGTGCGGCGTGCTATTGCAATGAACCTAAAAAGGTAGTTCCCAAGAATAAAAAAGAGGGATGAATAGCAAAATATGTTTAAAGGAAGTTTACTTGACATAATCGCAGGACTCTTCACATTTGCAATTCTTTAGAATATTTGGATCGGAGAGGTTCCCAATGAAATAACCATGGTGGTTATTTGTGCAGACACCAACGCCATATCTAAATGAGAAAAAATGTTAAGGCACAGCCAGCACAATAATGTCGGATAATTAACAGATTTTAATTAATATCAAATTCAAATTGTATCATTCAAACAAATGAGTAACTGTTCTAGTAACCGCCGAGTTTCCCTGAAAGTCCGCGTGAAAGTTCACGCCGTAAATTTTGCGTGAAAGTTCACATCCGCAAGGTTAAGATACATGAATCTGTTTGAAAGAGCAAAACCCCCTTATTCTTGCGTTGTATTACCTTAATCCTGCGTGTTAACTTTTACACAAAGTTCACGGCGTAAAGGTAGCACTAAACGAAATTCGGCGGGCAATGTTTTACCTTTTTCCAAGCATGTCCCAGGGCATGCAATTCAACTGTTTTCTTACTGTTTCAATACCACACTCCCATTGGCAAGCTTTTCTTGTGTAATATTTAAAGAAAGTCATGTTTGTACCCTGTAGGGAATTGTTTAGATATTAATAAAAGTTATACATTAACGTCTGCGAGCGAACCATTGCTCGATAACCTTGACTATAGAACTCTAGAAAGTAGAAAGGCAATAATGATAACCTTGGGACTCGAATTTCATGATGAAAACACTTTAAATATTTTTCCATGTTACTCAGGCATGCCCTTTATAGCCATTAAAGTTCTACCTCTAGTTCATCTCTGAATCTGCAATTCCTCCTCTCTGTTGGAAATCTTCTTATATCATTTGATGCATTGTTAAACACCGGAGTAACCCTTATTGTCACCTCTTGGCCACCAAAGAATTCAAAACTGCTCTGAAGAACTTCAAAGTAATCGTCTGGATGGTTCAAGCTTAACCTTTAGTATAAAAGTGCTGATAAACTTATTTATTTTAGTTAAATATTCATTCTGAACTTAGAAGGCTGCAATACCAGTACGACTAGGAGCACAATTCTGGACTTGAGGAAAACTACTCTTTACATCTTCTTTTTTTATCATTCTAAACCTCACGAACCGTTAGGCCAGAATGTGTTCATTGTGTTATTATTAAGTTGATACCTAAATGAGCCCTTGTCCGATCCGAACACATCAGCTCTATGATGATCCAATAAAAGAGTTGTTTTTGCCGCCCCAAACTTGCTAGTCAGACCCGTCCTTGCTTCAAGATTGTCTACTAAAGCTCCATTTGTGCGATAGACTGATTTAAAGTTGTCCACATAAGGAATATCATTAAAAGTATCATCTATGCTGTTCCCACCGTACATGCTACATATGCCAATGTTGGTTAAACTGTGGGTGAATTTGGAGTAACATTCTTCCCCTATAAAGATATGTTTTGAATAAAAAATATAATGCAAATATACATAATGAAACACACTATTATTTGGAATCTATCTTTATATTAAATCAATGATAAAGCAAGATCCAGAGCCCGGTTGCCGTAAGCGGGTTAAATTTTGGTTTAGTTAAACTAGAAAATTGGAATTAGTTTAACTAACCCAAAATTGGGTTTCCATAAGGATTACTCTTAAACCAGTTAACAATACATAGCTAAACCAGATTTTAGTTTTAGCTTAACTAAACCAAAATTTAAACGGCTTATGGGAACCCAATTTTCTGGTTTAACCAAAATATTGGTTTTGTTAAACTAAACCGTTGTTAAACCGCTTACAGGAACTGGGCTCAGTTAAATATTTAAATATATTGCACACATTTTGAGACAATCAATACCTGCATCTAATAATGTACTTTTGCATTTTAGTATCATGTTCAGCCTCCTTAAATTCCTTTGCAGCATAGGAATCTCAACAATGTCACCAGAATACTTTTCCAGATAGGAAACTTTCTGCAAAATATGATAACCCAGATGCTGGATGTTGAGATACGTTCCATTATTCAAGGATACAAAGTTGAGCTTCTCATATCCATTATAGCCATAAGCATGTTCATCAAATTTTCCTAGATAAGTAGGTGGTTACTCTCATAATATATATGCGATAGCCAAATCCTTTGTCTACCTCGATGCCAGACGAGATCGCCCGCACGAGAGTCCACGACATGCTCGCAACGCACACCGAGTGCACGCACTCAAGCGTTGCG
>LR141995.1:0-11303 GCA_900659605.1 Tisbe holothuriae | reverse complement strand
ATGGCCACCAACCGCATTGACATCCTGGACTCTGCCCTGCTCAGGCCTGGCCGCATTGACAGGAAGATTGAGTTCCCCCCACCGAATGAGGACGCCAGGGCTGACATCCTCAAGATCCACTCCCGCAAGATGAACCTGACCCGTGGGATCAACCTCAAGAAGATTGCAGAGCTGATGCCTGGCGCATCTGGAGCTGAGGTCAAGGGAGTCTGCACGGAGGCTGGCATGTACGCGCTGAGGGAGCGCAGGGTTCATGTGACTCAGGAGGACTTTGAAATGGCCGTGGCCAAGATTATGCAGAAGGACTCGGAGAAGAACATGTCCATTAAGAAGCTCTTTAAGTAGACAGCTGTGATCTCGTCAACACATCTTAAGTTAAAAATTATTATACCTAAAAAATTAAAATACACTTTTGAGTAACATGTGAATTAAGATTTTGCGGCGTATTTTTGCCTATCGACTGAAATAATGGAGCGTATCGGAAAAAGGATAAACGTCTGATCTACTTTATTTGACGTCCGTAAAAATGTTTTTGACCTACCGAAGGCTACCTTGCTTGGGAACCCAATCAAACAGGAATTAGTACTGAGGGTACAAATACTTCTTGTATGTGATATATTTCTTTTTCCATAAATATGTAGTAAACCCGGAGATCATAGCAAAACTTACGGCATCGTGTTTATAGAAAACGTGTTAATGCTACCAACAGAAAACAGATCAAATAACATTTTTAACCCATAATATTCAGTCTTGCTAACTGCAGTTCTTTCACACCATAGTTTTCTTTTTCCCAGACGGTGAAAGGTCTCCCTCGCCAACGCTAGGGCGCTTCTTCCCCGCACTAACCATGCACTTTCCGCACTCCCAAGAGTTATTCAAATCCGGGTTCACCCTCCCCTTGCCATAATCCTTCTTAGCGGCACAGTCAGGATGGACAATCTCCAGGCAGTTTGTGCATTCAAAGAGATTTGGAGGGTCATCCGGGCGATCTGATTCCTTGACGGTCTGTCGGGGCTCCTTGAACCAACCGTCAAGCTCGCAGATGGAGCAATAGGCACAGACGGGGAGCTGAGGGTGGATACAGCGACGCTAGAAGAAGATTGCGTTATTAAGAGCATGTTTTAGAAGCATTTGTATTACCTTCTCACAACCCTGTTTCATCCGACCGGGCCCGCCGTACTTGACCATGTCCTTGCAGTACACACACTGCTTGCAGTCTGTTGCCTGGCACGCCACGCACAGCTTACACCGGATACGCCGCCGTCTATTGTTGCCGCCCTTGCTGGACGTGGGCGTGGCCTTGCTGCCTGGATCCTTCTTCTTGCTCACGCTGCTCGGCGTGCTGACCAGACTAGCAAGCGGCTTCTTCGGCTTCGCGCTGAGGTAGTCGTCGTTCTCTGACCAGCGTAGAATCGACTTGCCGGTGAAGGACTTTTCTGATTGGTCATCCCTGTGCCAGACTACCAGCGCCTTAATCCCTTGGACGATGCTGATTGGGTCTGGAATCATGCTCGGCACACACTTCTTGTCCAACGGGAGCATGTGCAGATACATGATGATGTACCGCAAACCGTGCAGCTCCAATAGCGTCATGTGGACTGGACTGGTGGGTATGATGAGGTCACATTTGAGGTACTCTTGGTTAGGGTCGAAGTTCTCGCCCTTTTCCAGCTGGATTCGTTTCTTTTCATCCTCGGGCAGAGACAAAAGGCCGTTTCCTGTCAGGCAGTGGATGTATCGCTCCAGAACGTACCATTGAAGCTCCACAAAGAATGGGAAACGATCCGCGGAGGGTATGTTGAGATTCTCTTCCAAATGGGCGACTTTTAGTTGGTTTTCAATGGCAAATGAGTGAAGGAAGTAGCCGCCAAATGTGATGCTGTCCTGTTCAGCGTAGGTGGCGTACAACCAGCCACTGGGAATCATCAACGTCTCTCCAGCCATAACTTCAACTTTGACGCACTGATGCACTTCCATAGCGAGGAATTTATCCTTTGGCTTTCCGTTGCGAACCCACTCCTGGTATACGGTAAGGCTTTCATCTGAGAATGGAATGAGGACGAAGGCCTTACTGCCGGATGCCACAGTGTACCACGCACTGGCACCGCCAGGGTGGATCTCGAAGTCTGTATGACACCCTGCCACCGCCATGGAGCAGAGCTTCTGCACCTTGGGATACATCATCTCCTCCAGTGTGAGCAGCCCCGTCATGGGCTCAAACTGCAGATCCTTGAGGTACCTCGGCCAGACGCGGTCGGTCCAGTCCACCATCCGGACCACCTTGGGACTCTGGATGTGCCCGTCGAGCTTAGTCCCGCCCACTTCCAGCGCCCGCACCTGCTTCAACCGCCCCATCCTCTCTTCCGGCTCGTCAAAGTACTTCTGCCACTCCTTTATCGTCATGACCGCCGCCGTGTCCGCGCCAACTTCCTCCGCGCGCACTTGTCGCCGACATCCCAGCCCTGATCGCACCTCGACCGCGGTCAGCCGCCCGCCGTTGACGCCCTTGGGAATGCGCACGTCCAGTGAGGCCGAGTCTCGCACGAGCCAGGGCAGGCTGAACTCGCCGCGTTGGAACTGCTCCAGTCCGATTCCCTCTGCGGTGGGGAAGACGCGGACGAGGTTCGGGTTGCTGCGGCTGGCGAGGCCGTTCAGGCGGGAGGACCAGTCCGACATGGTCCGGTCAGGTAGTCGGGTGGAGTTCGCTTTTCAAACTTTTCAGTACATTTCTTTGGTGTGTAGTGTTTACAGACGCTTCCAATTGGACGAAAGGGATGTCAAAACTTTTTCACCTTAGAGAAGCCGAGAAGTAAATAACGACGGATATAGTTTGGATGTTGAAGCTAAAACAAGCATTTTTACAACTTTCGTTAACATCTACGATTTTCTTTAATTTTGCTTTTCTATTGATTAAGAATAAAACAGCAATCTCCTTTGGTTTATTTTAATCCTCTGAAACAATATTGTAATATCGTCGTCCCTGCCGTTCAAAGAAATTACTGAGTCAAGAACTCAGTCAAGAAAAAAGAAAACTTTAATCATAACAAACCTCGGAAACAAGAAATCCAGAATAAGTCAAATTTAATTAACTAAAGAGAACTCATTTTCAAAGTGAATCTCCATCGTGATGAGCATGTCCTTGAAGCTGTTTCCCATCGTGGTGCTACTCACCCAACTCCCGCTGCTCATGCATGCCCAGGAAAAGGACCTCGGCATAGGTGACCTCCCCAGCGCCCCAAACTTGGACCCTGCCGTCCCTGCTTCCGATTTAATGTCCCCTAGTCTGCCCGATGACCCCTCGGTATCGCCCTCCGTCCCCGTGATCATCTCCAACTGCAAGCAGACGCTTCGGGCGGGTCAGTACAAGTGCAACACCTCAGACGTCGATCCGGACACGCAGCAGCCGAGAGGGTGCAATAAGGACACCAACAGGTAAAGGCAACAAGAAGGGATAGATCAAGAGAGGCAAGACCACGAAATGTAGCAGAACGTGTGGACATGTGATGACCGAGTTCTGGACTGCCTTTTAAAACATTCTCTATCATCCCGTTATGTATAAAGTGAATAACCAAATCATTCTTGTTTTACAGAGCTCCCCTGTCCTGCTACGCCGTGCCTGGCATCACCTGTTCCGAGAGTGGCAACCGCACCTTCTTCCGGGACGTGCCCTGTCAGTGGACCAACGGATACGAGTTCGACACGGCGCTCATACTGTCAGTATTTCTGGGGATGCTTGGGGCAGACCGCTTCTACTTGGGCTACCCCGCACTCGGACTACTCAAGTTCTCCACTCTCGGCTTCTTCTTCCTGGGCCAGCTGCTGGACATCATCCTGCTGGCCGGCGGAGTGACTCAGCCTGCCGACGGCTCGTCCTTTGTCGTCAGCTACTTTGGGCCGGCGGTCACCGTGATCGGGGTGGGTGAGGACACGGCTATGAAGCCGCAGAGTGACTGGTTTACGTGAGCAAAGAGTGGAGATTTTGAGAAGATTCCTACAGAAGAGATTTCGTCGTGGCTTTAGGTGATAAGAGTGTTCCCGGTTTGGAAAAACTTTTACTGTATTCCATATGGTGGAGTGGAAAAAATGAGACTAAAAAGGGTACTAATGCATATATATAATGCAGTGATGCCAGGGTTAACAATGCCAAACCATTCAACCTGGGAGCTTGTTTGTTAATGTAAATATACAAAAAAAATGGCTGAAGTGCCGTTCGTGGTCCGTAAGATGAGGTTTTGAATACGCTCCCGCAGGGCCAGGAAACCCTTTGTGTACAAATTTTCGGGGGTCTGCAGGGCTAGTGAATGCTCCAGTACTAGGTTATGAGCCCCGCAGGGCTAGGAGCCCCGCAGGGTTAGGGAATGGAGGCAAAATATTGCCTAGTTGGCACTGTTGGGTTAGGTTGGGTCAGGTAAATTAGCACTAAATTGAGCTATTTTTGACAAACCCTTGGAACATCCTAATTTTTACATAGAAATGTCAAAATAGGCTTTTTTAAGAGGAAATGGCATGAAATATGTATCAAGACATTGAAAATATGAAAAAGCTTCAATCACTGCTCATTTTGACCCTACGGACCACGAACGGCACTTGCCCCAAAAAAATATCCTCGGCCTGGTAAATCTGAAAAAAATGTTACTGTTTCATGTACATCTTCTTGATAATGGGTTGGATTCTTGGTATTAATAAAGAAATGTCAGATTAGTCAAATTAAAAAAATAAATGTTATGATATGCTGTGCATCACTGTGGCTTATGCGTAGACAATGAGGCCTTCTTTCATATACACTAAACCACTTGTTAATATTGTTGGGTCAAACATGGGCAGTCATGCCTAAACATATGTTTCTCGACTCTTGTTGATCGATCCAACAGGAACTTTGGACGGGACAAAATGAAGTGGACTATTGCCAGTGTCTATCTGGTGGTTGCTTTGAGCCTGGTTAGTGGACAAGAATACTGTGAGTGAAGACTTTTTCAGACAAAATTGGGATAAAAAAGCGTTTTCCCCTCCTAGATTGTCCCAACAATGAAGATGATTGTGGCTGGGAAGTGGCTCCAACTAAGGATTTCTGCTACAAGTAATACATTTAACAAATCCATGACATTCGGCCTTAACCTGTACTCATGTGTGTTCCTTCTTGAGAATTTTCCACGGCGCCAAGGATTTCGACTCAGCCGCCCGCATGTGCGCCGCCTACTGCATCGACGGCTGTGAGACGACCCTCCTAGCCGTGGAGAACGTCGAGTCGGTGGCGGTTGGGTTGCTGAGGGGAGGCATTCCAATGAGGGATCAGATTCTAAAGAAGGGGACGAGGCATCTCAGAGTGCAGGTGGGGTTATTATACATGTTAGAAGAACATCACGTTATTATTTGGACAAATAAATTTATACCTATCTGTATAAGGCTTACTACATGGATGGCACTTGGATTGACTCTGCTGGCGCCCCAGCCTGCTTCCCTGCCGGCTTTGGCAACAGCACGGACCAGCCCTTCGACGCCATCAACCTCCCTGGATACACTGCCACTGTCGATTTCCTGTCGGGAACTATCTTTGGTAAGAAACTTGAGATTTCGCGGCATCATTTTATATGAATCATAACAGTCCCATCACTTCCTAATTTTAGGTGACCGTGATCAGAAGGAGAACCTCGCCTACATCTGCCAGAGCTGCGTGACTGAGATCCCGATCTGCCCGCCTATCTGTGAGAACTGCGGCGACCTGGACTTCTCTTCCACTTTCATGCCCGGAATCGCCTTCTCAACTCATACGCCAGAGTTGTAAACATTGTAAGCTAAGGAGGTAATACAGAAGGAGATTGAGAAGATTTTAATTGTGCATTGTGTTATTTATTAATCTGCGTGGATAACAGGGCAGCTATTTAATCCAAGAACATCTTAGTGATCTTACTACTTGGTATGATATTTAAATAATAGAGAGCAGATTAACTGTTATAACGCATTAATATCATCGTCTCGAAACTCTTCCTTCTTGACAAAGAATTCATCCATTGATAGTCTTCCGTAGAATCGATATCCTTGTTGGGACAAGAGTTGCCGGATTTCCCGCTTGGATCCGGGGAAGACGGTGCCGGCGTGCGCAATCTCGATGCCAAAGATGGAAATATCGACCTGAAAAGATAGGAAAAACTGAATTACCCTGTAAAGTATTTGGTCATTGTTGAAAAATAGTACTGATATGGATGCAAATAGTAAATATCCGACTGTAATTGAAGAATTAAATCTTAAAACCTTCTTGCATTGCTTATAATTACATATAGTACTTGTATCTGTACTGACCTTTTCCAATGGCAACGTCTTCAACACCTGCAGCTCGGCGCCTTCAATGTCGAGAGAGAAGTAGTCGACCTTGGGGTTGCCCAACGCTTGCAGCACAGAGTACAATGGGAAGCATTGAACACGCTCATCGGTACTAAAGAGAAGCAAAATCGTATTTGCATTAATGTTAGCCATTGTATTAGTCTCACCGTGGCGCTGTTTGTCCCGTTTCAAATTTGAACCTGTCCCCGATTGCGATCTGCCCCTCTTCCGGCTCGTCCACGTTCCGGATTCCGCCGATGATTCCAGACATGTCAAACGTCACGATCTCGGGGCTAGGGTGACAATAAAAGAATGTCAAAAACATGTAATATTGAAGGGTTTCAAAACAATTTTAACATGTTGTATGTTAGTTTCTTTCCTACGTTGTCTTTGTTGATAGGCATGACGGCAGCACCCACGCATCCCGATTCATCGCCAAGAGACTTCTCCGCACCTCAGGGTTGGGCTCCACAAGCAGTCCTTGCCAGCCGTGCTTCACCTCCAGGTAGAGGCTGTTGCTCTGGTCGTAGCCGTTGAAGGCGCCAGCTTCGATGTAGAACCCACCTGTCTGTGAGGGGGAGGAGGAGTTGGAGGAGAGCATACTGAAGATTCAAAATTTAAGGGAGTGATGTACGTAGAAGATCCAATATAACAACGACGAGCTCATTCAATATTGTCAGCTCTAAGGAATATAAGTAGTGCACCGAGCACCAGTAAAATCTACTGAATGTACCTCCTTAACTTTTTTTTGTAAAATAAAATTGCGGAAGAAGATCAAAAATGACATCCCAAGATGTCCAAAGATGGATTTCTGAGGGCTTGGCCAAGTCTCACCGCAGCGGTGGTTCCTGGCATCATATATGCGTAAAGTCATTATGTTCCTCTTCTTAGGTCCCACACTTACCCCTCCACCATCCTCGGCTGTCCAAACTGTCCTAGCATGAGGCCCTTCTCCTGCGGATACACCCCTTTCTCGGGAATGTTCAATACACCCTCCTTTGGCGGCGGAATTAGCACTCTATCCCGGATGTATTTGATTAGCTCAGGATCATCCTGTTCAAGCACGTTTAAAGATTCGTCAAATATTAGAGAACCCTCTTCACACTGCAATTTTGATTTGCTCAAGCATATTTGAATGGAAAATATGCATATTAAAGGTATCATATTATTAGCACGGAAGAATATGAGCATGATTAAAATCTGTGTTTACTCTTCCTGCGCTGCTTGAATCTCTAGCACTGACAGTCCTCACAGTTACTTAACTTACTTTCCTCCTTTTCGTCTTGCGGCGATTATTTTATTACTTTTTCCCACAATTTGAGAGGAGCTTCCGCTTGTCATAAACGAATCTTTCCGTTGTTTTATTAGCTAACCTATTTATTAAGAGGGTCATTTCTAAAAATAAAAAATCAATGTAATGCTATCAATGGTTTATTTTAAAAAGATGTTACTCAGATGAATGAGGGTGTAAGTAGTGTTTTACTCTTCTTAAATGCTTCACTGGCTAATGCCGTACAGCTCGTTAAAATCACTCGACCGACTACTTGCAAGACTTGCAAGAATGACGAAGTATACGAGTTGAACATGCAAAACACCGGAGTACTCGTATATCATCCGGCGTTCTTTTATCTTTTCAAGCGCGCGCGCTCTTATTGAACACTATTTTATGACGGTTGTAGCTGGTTGTAGAAAGTAACTCACTATTTAATAAATATAGTGTAATTAGTAGAAAGTAAAACTTCATTTGAACTTTTATTTATTAGAACAACGATGGCAGCAACGAAAATACATCCTATGATAACGGTTATCACATAATATTGGCAACAAATGTCAAACACATTGGCAACACATATCGACAATTTTAATCTATAATATATCAATCAAATTTGCATGGCACAAACCCATTTTTCCCTGTCTCCAGATCGGCCATAATTAAGCACTCCATATTTAAAAAAAACTCAGAGGGTTTTCTTATCACTAATTTCTTCGGGAACGGCAACACATGCGAAAATCAGTGAAAATATGCTCATTAATTTTAAGACCCAAAATCAAATTGAAATCTACTTCACGGCCTTTGTTTCTTCCTAAAATTTTCCTTCTCCTCCTCCGGCATGAACTTGTACTTGTCCACTGGCATCTGCCTCAGCCTTTTCGCCTCTAGCACCGCCTGCACCTTGCCCACAGCGGCGACCACCCAGCCGGTCATCTCTTCGTCGAACGGATGGCCAATGTCCGGTTTGGCGCGCCGTTTAAAGGAGTCGAAGCGGTGGTTGGCAACGCACGAGAGACGCTTCGAGTCGAGAGGCATGCCGATGAAATCCTGAAGATTGTCAACATGTATAAAACAGAAGGGACAACTGTATCAGCATCATTTAAATTAACTCACATGCAGCCTCCTGAGCTCCCTCTCCCAATCCTCCTTGAACTCCTCATAATGCATGACGAGCACGTCGGGACAGAGCGAGAGGAAGTCGAGGTAGATTTCCTCCCAGAGCTGGATCTCCCGGCGGACAAACGGTTTGAAGAGAGCGCCGTTCAGGGCTTCGCTCAAGTCCTGGAAGAAAAGAAAGAAAACGGTAAAAGTATAATACAGCATCCGCTTTAGTCCTAAAACTTTTTTCTTCCTTACCTTGACGCCCGATTCTGGTCCTTTAGCATCGTAAGAGTTGCTCCTGTCGTGGTTGAAAAATGAGATGAGCGCGTCGAACGGGTTCCGGATCAAAATCCAGGCTCGACCACCGTTGTCAAGAATATGAGCCATGCGCCAGGCGAGAGCCTCCGGGAATCTGAAACAACATATCAACATTAATTAACTATAATCCCACGACATTCTTGACTACAATAGTGACTTTCTCCACAATGGTGTGTAACTTTTACTTGCTCCACAACATTAACGTGTAATAGGAAGTGTCTTGGTGATTATGAAATGTAACCAGTTGCGACCAAAGAAATATATCTCAGTGGTTGCGACATTTCGCCCATTTATAACTCTCACCTTTCCCATCTCTTTGACGAGCTATGCGGGTCAATCGTTGCAAAGGCCGACTGCCACCTGAGCGCGCTCTGATGATGCGTCTTGATGAAGATGAAGTCTCTGTCGTTGATGGGGTTGCCTATCACGCCCGGCTCCTCGTTGTTGAGGCAGCCGGAAGTCTGGAAGCCGGAGCTCACGTCGAACATCTCACGGATCCATTTCGAGCCGGAGCCGGGATAGCATGCGAGGAAACGCTGGAAGTAGCTGCCTGCAACACAATATAACGATAAAATGGGGTAATAATCTTAATTTAAACTGTCATAAACTGCTGTTAGAGATTGTTCTTTGTATACCTTTCTTTGCCGATATCACATCCTCCATTCCCTTGCAGTTCTCATCCTCGTGGTCAAACTCAGTCCGTCCATCCACGATCGTCTTGCTCTCCTCGAAGCGCGTCTCATTCCTCAGCCATCGGCCCTGGGGCTGCTCCAGTCGGTAGAGGACGCTCACGCCCAGCCACAGCGCCTGTGCCGAGAATTTGTCTGCCGAGGACTTTATGTTGGAGACGGGGTTGTAGGGAAGGATGGGGGGTTGTGGTGCGATGGCTGGAAACCGTATCAAAACACATAATAGTGTTATACTATTTTATATTTATGAGCCCCTATTACCTTTCTCCACAGTTTCCATCCTCATGACATACCCTCCATGCTCAAACCAAACCCTCCGAACGTCGACCTCGGGCCCTCCCAGCCACAACCCACTCTTGAAGCGACCGGTGACGGCGACGATCTCAGAGGCCGTATTGAAGTTGATGAGCACCGGGCTGTCGACGTCGTCGTTACCCTTCTTGGGAGTCGTGAACTTGCCCTTGGCGTTAGGGATGCCGTAGATTGCAGTCTGAAATAAAAATAGAACTGAGATATTTAAAAGAATGTTATCCTATTTGCTATCCTACCTTGAGATTTGTCTCCACCTGCCACCAATGCCCGACCCTCCTGCCCTTGTCATAGAAGCCGACGCTCTTCAACCACTTCCTTGCGTCCAGCTCAAATGTAAGTCCGTGGATACATCCACCGTGGGCAAAGTGGGTCACAAGGATGGAATTGTCGTCGTAAAGGACTTGGCCGTGGCCAACGGGAACCATACCTGGAGTAAAAACATGGAAATTGTAGACGTGCAATCCACCAGACAATGATGTTCTTCTTACCATCAAACTCTTCAGCGAGCACCATCCTGATCTGCTCCTCGCACTCTCCCCTCGTGCACGCCCCCGTCGCCACATGCTCGGCGGAGAACCTGAGCAGCGACCCCTCGTGGTCGGGGACGATCTCGTAGTCGGAGGGAGAGTAGTCGTCGGGGTCGAAGAGGGGCTTCGGGCTTAACGCTGGAAGGAGAACGAGCACAATTGTTTTTAATTTTCGAACTAAACCGATACTATTCTACTTAGTTCCGTAGTTCCGTAATGACCACAATAATACTTTCTTTTATGCGCATACTTATCTTATACTATAATTTATTACGTTAGAATATAGTTGATATTGTCATATGACGGAAACGAATAATATGAAATTCAGCCTTACTAGTTTTAACTGGCGGCTCCAATTTCGGCAAACTGCTATGTCCCCTCCCCACTATACTGGACATCCACAGAAATATTAACTGCGACAAGAGCACCGAGCTCGGTGACTCAAACGTCTCCGTGAGGAACGTCTCCCGGTTGAACAAGAGCTCTCCGTGAGACATCCTGGCAAGTGTTGTTATTGCCGCAGCAGTGGCGTGTGCGGCGGCAACAATGGGCGCAGGTAGTTATAGGTTGAGCGCGCGTGTGAAAATGTTGCATGGCAGTTTTTATATATAGAAATATGAGGGAATGTGTCCAGTGTGTTCATGTACAAAATGGCAACATGTCTCTTTAACGGTCTTGGAGACGCCAAGGGGGTGTAAATTGGATCGAATTAGAAATACCGTTATAACAATCTCGTACGACAATGTACGACAAGCACGAGAGAAA
>LR141994.1:0-11301 GCA_900659605.1 Tisbe holothuriae | reverse complement strand
CCTCATCAAGAGGAGGAATGGGACTATTCATCACAAATAGAGGATAAGCATGATAACATGCGGAGCTGGAGCAATGACCCCTAAAAGGGTAGTTCCCTGAGATGTACTCAGGGACGCATCCGGCGATAAAGTAAAAAAAAAGTGTTAGACAGGTGTGAGTTGCTAATTCATACATAATATTTGAATAATATATTTATTGCCATTTTTTGCATTGACCATTAATTTTACAAACGTTTTGGATGTGCTCATGTTTATGATGTGCAAAACCAGCATTTTTGAAGGATCCGGAATAGGATCCAAAGAATTACAGTAGAGCTGCTATAATATTCATAAGATTACAGTACAGTCAGGGTAACTAAGCGGATTAACCCAAATGTACTTATCTGTTTTAAAATGGGTTTGTAATTTGTATGTTTTCTTTGCTTTTTCAACTAACCTAGGAACCGGATCCATGTAGTCAGAATAGTTTCGGGTCCGGATCTGGGTACCCGCATAATCTCCTCCAGTTAATGCTTCCATTCAGTTAAGATGTAAAATATTATAATAATATTTGCATGCACAAGTGTACTGAACAGAAAAAATATACATAGTACATTCCATCTCTGACCATTGTCACTTAGAATAACCTTTTTTGACCAGTGTTAATTAATTATAAATGAATATATTTTAAGTATATTGCAATAAGCAGCACTTGTATAATATTGTTACATATGTAACAAAAGGTTGACAGAAAGATAATAGGGGAAGGGCAACAATATGAGCAAAAAGCTTGACCAATTGGTCTTCTTTAGACAATTTACATGCGTATAAATATACTAGTACGGCAAGAAAACTCTCAGGACTGGTGTATGTAGAGCAACCATGATTTTCATTTTCATTGATGATCGGTACTATCAAATAAACTTTAATACTGAGCACAAGCTTGTGGTGGAATAGTTGGCACAAAAGACTTCTCTATATTAGGGACCAGAATTCCATTCCTGGCCAACTTAAAGGTGGATGGATTTTTCATATGTTCTAAAAAAGCCGCCACAATCTATCAAGGACTTGCTATTGTGGCGTGCTATTGCAATGAAACTGAAGAAGTAGTGCCCCAAAGTATATAAGGAGGGATGCATGCCAAATATTTTATACAAGTTTAATGCTATATTTGAGTATGCATAACCATAGACCACTGAAATACTCTATGGCATAACTTTTGTGTAACTATTTTCAAATGTGTAAATTGTCTTGTAACTGCACACAAACTCTGTATATTTAATAGATTCATTTTTTACCATTCTTTTTCATCATATTAATTTAATTACAATTGCCCTATTTACGTGGTCAGTACAAATTTCCACATTGATCCTTTGTTGTAAAAATGAGTCAGGTTGTATCATTGTTTTACTTTGCTTTGAACATCTGCTGCACTCAATAATTCAATGCAACTTTAGAGAGTAGAAATAACCGGCTTATAAAAATGAAATCTTTGCTTCTGGTTATCAATAATGTTTTAGAAAGCACCAAGGCTAGGATTGATAAAAATGAGTAATATGTTCAAGCAATAGGATTAGCCTGATCCCAAAACTCATCCTTGTTCAATCTCAAGCATTGGGAAGAAGTACAATTGAAAAGAAATTCTTGAAATTACGTTTTATTGTCATGGAAAATGTAATTCTTGAGGTAATTATATGTTATTGTCATTCCTTAACTTTTGACTAGCTATTAGCAGCTGTCCGCCTAAGGAGATAATAATTTCTCAAAAGTGAAAAGTAAAAGTGAACACCTTCTGATTACTGTGAATTTTTCCACACATATTATTCAGACCATGCTAATTACAGAAATATTATTTTTGTTTGAATATTATAACATTTAGTGCCTGTTAAAGCAGATCAAAGTCAAGAAAAAGTGATGCGCGGAGTAGAAAATAATTTCTCAAAAGGGAAAACTAGCAATGAACACGTAAATTCTCCTCAGGCATAAGAACTATCAAAAATATTCATTAACCAAAATTTTGCCCCTTGATAAGTAGTAATGATATTTGCAATAAAATATTTGAGCCAAAATATGACCCTCTCAGACTTTCTGTTTTGAGAAATCACAATAGAATAACGTTCTTATTTTTATTGGCTACCTCTCATTAATTGAATTTCAACTTTCTCTATAACCCGTTAAGAACAAATTTCCTCTTTGATTGTGTTGTCAAAAATTGAGGCAAGTTTTTTTTTGAACATCTGCTGCACTCATTGATTCACTTTCAGGATATTTCAAATGCAATTTTAGAGGGAGAAAACCGGCTTACAAAACCGATTTCTGGTTCTCTTATAACTCTTTTAACAAAATATATAAGCCAAATATTAATCGAATAAAATTGAGAGTAGACTGCAATATTTTTATTGTTTTTATTGATGCTAAAAATTGTGGCAATATATCCGGACATATTACAATAATTAATAAAATTTCATGTTACTGTAAAGATCCAATTGGTGAGGCAATATCACTGTAAAATAAAGAATATAGTATAATGACACAATAATTAACCAATTTACAAGTGTATACTTGTTACTGTTAATATCCAGTATTGCCAGGCAAAATCACAGTAAAATAAAGAATAGAATAGAAACTTAAGATATACATTATTTTGTGTACTTTAAGTCTCCTACAATGTACTGTATGAGCATGTTAGCAATGCTTAATACATTTTCCTGGTCTATAAATTTTTCATTGAGAAAATCAAATATATGTCTTTGATTTTATGAAAATGCTTAGTTCATCTCATTCTAACAAAATCAATGTTGGGAACTAATTTTAAAAATGATTTTTGAGAAATATTAGCAGCTTCTTTCTCAAACATGTTTCCTTATTAAGCTTAGTAAACATGTATACTGTATTACCATAACCTGGCAATATTATCCAAAATAATTTACTAAACTTTGATTTGGGGCTCCAGTATATTACCTGTTATCATTATTACATTATTGTCCGTCTCCACCAGACCCCCACTTCCCAAATGGGACAGCCTAAGCGGGAAAAATATAAACTTATTAGCTTACGTCTTTGTGCCGGGTGATTCAATAATAGGTGGTCAGAACTAATTGTAAATTATTCCTGCATGCAGAGTCAAAGAAATAGTTTCTACAGTAAATTACACTTTAGAAGATTCTTCCTGAAATGCCTGAGAGCTGAGATTATACTGGGGGAATACACAGTCTAATAAAACATATGAACATAAAAACCAGGCATGTCAAAATGTCATAATAAAATCATAAGTCTACCATCATTTTTGTCTTCTGAGACACCCTAAGTTATATCTTAATACCTGTGTCTCCTCACTTCCTTGAACAGCTCTGTCTCCAAAGCAAGGCCTCATAAAGGCAATTAAAAAGCACTATAAAGAAAGAAAAATATATAGTTGTTTCAACAAGCACTCCACATGTAAATGATTAATATTAAATTGGGGGGAAAACTAAGACAAAATTGAACAAGCTGTTTGCATTAGGTGTGTAGTGATGAGGCTACAACCTCCTATGAAAAAGAGATAAAGATTTAGTACATAAGCACATAACTTTGTAATTAGAGCATTCAAATAAATCAATGAGATAATTATTTATCCTCAAAAAATTGAGTATGTAAGTCTTGGCCTTTTTTTATTTCTAAGTTAGCTGACAAAGGGTAAATATCTTATCTGCTCTCTTAATGCATTTGCAAAAATAGGGGTATGAAAAAGGGGGACCTGGTAGCTGTGATTGCAAGTTGCTTGTCCCTGTGGCCCAGGAGGTTGCTGGTTCAAATCCCCTCTGCGACACTTGAGCTTTCATGGCGTGTCTGGTGAATGAACCAAAAGGTAGTGCCCTGGGTAACCAGCTATGATCCAGCAATTTTTTAAAGGGGTATGAAAATAGACCATTTAAAATGTCCACATATTTCATCCAAAATAGACAGTCTTAGTTCTCCCAGTATAATAATTGCATCAGAGAGAACATTTGCCATTCATGTAAACTTTAGTTTAATGAATATATAACATTTGTTGCATTACTGTAGAATATGAGTTTTATCCCTTACCCTTTCACTCTCTGCATTTGCTTCCACAGTTCCGACTTCATTAGAACTGACAGGTGGTGGACCCTAGAACCATAAATTAACATATGATCTGATGTTGTTGCAAAATAATACAATCAATAAATTGATAAAAATAATTGTAGGCCAAATGCTGATGGAATTTCAGCCTTAAAGGTATCATGTTTTGTCAGTGTGAGTATGGAAATCTGGATTAATTAGTGTAGGTAAAATGTTTCACAAAGGGAAATAATGAAAGGGGTGAAATCTGGTGTATGCCACCAAGTTCCTGGCATTAAAATTAATGTTCCATGTAAACATCTACAATTAAAAAAATTGCCAGCTATCATTAAATGAAGATTTAGCAAGATTATTAGTAATTAACAGTTAATTAAATTAAAAGATTCTTTGATTAAACATCTAATTAGCTATTCAAAAATTAGTAAATGTTTTAAATACTTTCTTTTTGGGGCGTGATAGCATAAATGATTCTCCACATACGCTATGTATGTATTAAATGTGTTAACATTGTACAGTAAATTTTGACAAATTATTCATTTTTCAAGAGTATGATATTAGATATTACCCCGATTTCTCCATTTAGAGGTGCGGCTGCAGCCACAGCAACAAGTGCCAGAACAAGAGTGAAAGCAATGAGGTATTTCATGCTGAACTTCCGACTACTGAATGTGAATGTGAAACAAACGCTGCATATTTATAAGACATTAGACAAGTGTAAGTTGCTAATTGATACATAATATTTGAATCATATATTTATTGCCATTTTTTGCATTGACCATTCATTTCACATATGTTTTGGAAGTTTTCATGTTTGAGGTGTGCAGAACCTGCATTATTGATGGATCCGGATCCGGTCCTGGAAAACTTAAGTAACTGTTCCGCCATTCCAGAACATGATCCAAATTGCCAAAGAGGTACAGTAGAGATATAACCATAAATTACAGCACAGTTAGTATAACTAAAAGGGTCTGCAGGGTTTAACCGGAAAACCTTAAACAGTTTTAAAATGGGTTTGTAATTTGCATGCTTTTTCCATTTTGTCAAACTCTAGTAATAAGCTACTTTTATTAGAGACGTGCGGTTCCGGAAATTTCTGGCGGGTCTGGTTCCGGTTCCGGATCCAAGCTTGGACCCAGAATTCGGGTCCGGGTCCGGGTCAGGTTCAGCTTGGAACTGTTACTACTTGAAAATTGTAGTTTAAAAAGTGGAGGGTTGTCTAGTTGCGGTTGGAAGTGATATCATCACAGAAAAGATAACATTTTGCTGAGAGCCTTTTCCTTGCTAGGAATATCACTTTATATATTTACTATTTCAAATTTTTCTACACAAGCAATGGTTTTTGGACCCGACCTGGACCCGCGGAACAGGCAAATAATTTTGGGTCCGGGTCCGGGTCCAGCTTGGACCCGAAATTCGGGTCCGGGTCCAGGTACCCGCACGTCTCTAGCTTTTATAACCAAACTTGGTTCCATATCCATTTAGTCCGAATAATTTTGGGTCCTGATCCAGGTACCCGCATATCTCTTGCTAATGCTTCCATTAATATGGGATGCAAAATATTCCCAATATTTCAAGTGTTGCACTAAACAGTCAAAAATATATATCACTGCAGTGGACCTTCCATCTCTGGGCATTGTTACAAAGAATAACCATTTTTGACCAGTAGTAATGTATTATAAATGAATATATTTTAGGTATGTATATTAAGATAAGCACTTGTGTTATATTGTTTCATAGGCAACAAAAGGTTGACAGAAAGTGTATATGGGAATGGAAGTAAAATGAGCAAAAAAGATTGGCCAATTGGCCCTTCTTGAGACATTTTACACACGTATGAATATAATAGAACGGCTAGAAAAAACTCAAGTGTACATAGAGGAACTAATATTTTCATTTTAATTGATGATTGGTACTATCAAATAAATTTTAAAATTGAGCACAAGCTTGTGGTGAAATCGTTGGCACACAATACTTCTCTGTAAGCTGGGCTTGAATAGGAGACGCCAGAAAGCAGTCATTTTGAACCTTATTCCATCCGCCAGACAGCACTGCAAACACCTTAGTGCAAGTGTTTAAATACGTGTATAGCTCTGCAAAAAGTTAACTCATCCACTGTATTAAACTTAGCAATTCTCAAACTCAGACTCCAAGGTCCGATGGTAACGCCCTCTAGTTAGAAAACGTTATCTTATATGATGCACTATTCTGGCGTCTCCAATTCCCAACCAAGTTGGATGGAATTTTCAATCATTCTCCAAAAAGCCGCCACAGTCATTCAATGACTTGCAGCTATTGTGGCGTGCTATTGCAATGAAACTGGAAAAAGGCAGTGCCCTAAAATATAGAGAGAGCATAGTACATATATAAGAATCATACCATACTTAAATGTGCCTTACTTTTGTGTAACTATTTAATTTCAAATGTGTTCGTATAATTAACTGTACAATAACTCTGTGTAGTTAATGGGCGCAAATATAATTATACTTCTTTTCATCAAATTAGTAGAATTACAACCCCCCATTTACACGATCAGCACAAATTTCCACCTTGATCCCCTGTTGTCAAAAATGAGTCAAGTTGCATCATTTTTTATTTTTATTTTGAACATCTGCTGCACTCAATAATTCAATGCAGCTTTAGAGGGAGGGGGAAATAACCGGCTTATAAAAATGAAATCTTCCCTTCTGGTTATCAATTGTGTTTTAGAAAGCACCATGGATTGATAAAAATTAGTAAAATTGGCAAACAATAGGCTTAGCCCGTAACTAATCCCAAACTCTATATCAAATTGTCAAAGTATGTTACCAATAATGTAGATAGTTTTAAGTTTATGTAATGATATAATTATGACTTATACATGATTTTCTACCATAGTGGGAAAGATGCTCTTTTTTGACAAACATTAGAAGCCGATCTCAACCTGATAAGACTTTTTTGTTAGAATTACCAGTTTGACTCATTTCGAACTAACTGTACTTATTTAAAAAGAGTAATTTGGCTTCATTTCATGAATATATTGGCAGCCCTGCCGGGCTAAGTCTGTATTCTCCGTTCCCCCTTGTTTTTATTATCAACAAAGCGATTGGTAAAAAAACCAGCATTTTAATCCCTTGCGATGGATCATGGCTTATTTTCTGCATTCTATTCCTCATAATGATGAGATGTGCATTATGCAATATTGATATTTATTGATAGTTTGGGCTGTAAGTAACATATGCTAATACACCATTGAAAAGTTATTTTACATAACAATTCCCTGTATAATTGTAAGCATGAACTTAATTTGAGTACATTTTATTACAAAGATGTGATACGTAACTGCCACCCCTTGTCTGTTCTTCTGCACCCTTCCAAAGCTGCAAAGATGAAACCAAATTGCTCTAAGTGCTTCTTCTAAGGGATTATTAATCCCTGTATGGTCTGCAGGAGCACACAGAGAGAAGAAACCAAACATGAAATTGTCTTGGTAGTGGGTTGCATATAATCCGGTGAAACATTGCTGTGTTACCCGCCGAGATTTGTTGCAGCTAAATTCGCCTTGAAGTCACAATCCAGTACTGACGTTCATGACTGACTCGACCCAGATTCTGGATCTGACACTTCAATTTTCGCATTTTCGGACATTAGTGCAACTTAAGTGCGACTATCGCTAAATTTTGTAACAAATCTCGGCGGGTTGTACTCTAAAAGCGCTATAATACAAAAAGAAAGTGCAAGGCGTAAACATAAAATAATAAATATGGCTGTACAATGTATTTGCAGCTAACACGAAACTTAAGCAAACATACTTTATTGCAGGTTACATAATGCTGCATAATGATGAAAATGAATTGCGAAAATATATGACATAGGTGAATGAACTAAAAAGTATCCCTAAATATATAAATAGGGTCAAGCCAATAAATGCGTTTATCTTTAATATTGTGTTCCCAATAATTTCAATTTCATTTTGCCCTGTAGGCTGTTAAAGTAGCAGCAGCCACAGTTTTGATACAGCACATTAAGTGAAAGGTTATGTCGTAAATTTTTATGGTAGAGTCGTTAAACAATTAGGAACGGAAAAGAAAAGGGAGAGAGATAGAAGAGAGACAGAGAGAGAGGGAGAGAGAGAGCAGACTGCGTGCGGCGCGCGTGCGGTTTTGAATGATATTGAGTGCCAACTGTCGGGGGATAAAAGTGCAGGTAGTTGTAGGACATTAATTTTATAACCCTCCGAATAAAATTCAACCATAATACAATACTTTAAACTAGTACTTCAAATTTACTTAACTATAATAAGGTATTTTTACCTTGCAAAACATGTTACAAAATACTCATTTAATCTTTCAGAGCAGAGCAGCTGTCATATTGACAATGTTCACTCTTTTTATTATAAAATTGTGTCTCTACAAAGTACTTTACAGTGAAGATTAAAAATCGTGCATTATTATTATCTGGAGGGTTGTACGTTAAAAATACGCTCATTTAGCTCTCCAATCAGTTTGGCTTTTGTTGTCTCATTCTAATTTTTACAAGGGAGCCGCAGGTTGATTAGAGCTGGAAAATATTATCGAACACCGTTGGGTGACAAATTACAAAAAGGAGACGCTTTAATATTAATCAATTGTATGGCTAGCTGCTGCTCTTGTGGTTCTAATGATTGCATACCTGGGTGTTTTGTAATTGTTTAACATTACCGTCCAAGTTTGTTTATTTTAACACCAAGTCGTATTAATATTTAACGATGTCTTCTTGCAAATTTAATCCTGATAAAACATTTAGGTAATTGTGTCAATGAATAATCTACTCTATTTCCATATGATATCATATACGTATAATTTAATTTATTAGGTAGAACCATAGACAGTTACTGTCTAGTGTGACTAAACCACAACATTACTTTAGTTTATTACTAACTGTATTAATAATTAAACCAGATTTATTTCCTTCCAGCTATTTCCGGTTCATTACAATTCTCCTCTGGTTGATCTGACACTACAACAAGTCGAATGTAATGCGGCAAAAAAGGCGATTTTTATATGAGATTGCCGGGAAGTCATGGGTATAAATATTAAGCAGAGGGAAATGTAAACTCCCGACTAAATGCAACTACAATATTATACTGTAACATTGATTAAAACTTATAATATGTGCCCAAATAACATCTTAAATATATTTAATTGGTTATCTATTAGTTTGTAAATTTATATATTTCCAAAGTTTGGCAGAGTTTCATTCTCTTACAATGCATCTTGAAAGGCCAAAAAAGTAAAAGTGACCTTGAAAGAAAAAGCAATGTGTTAAACGTTAACTTAAAGGAAATAAGATAACTATGCGATGATAAGGGACTCTTAGAATACATTTATTACATACAACATCACTTAAAGTCCTATTTGTACGATTATACTTATAAAGAGTTGCCAGGAGTCAAAGAGGAACTTAGTTCTAGATATTCTATCCAAAGTTTTAAAAGTACCTTCCTACATACACAGTATAGTACAGTTGCATTAAATAGCGGCAGTCATCATTCTTGCAACACTTTCTTATAGGTAGTATGTCATTGATTGAATCAATTTAATATCATGCTTAAAAGTTATGATAGTCCTAAGACATACCACTTTAATTCATTTTGCAGGCGCAGCTTTTTCTCCCATGTGAGTCTGAAATATTATTCTTGTACTTTCTTTCTCTCTTTCTCTCTTTCTCTCTGACACACACAGGAATTAATAAGCAGTATATTGTCCAGATAAGACCTTTTTGCGTGATATTTCAGCTCATGGAGAAAGGGAAAATACAACGAAGAGTTACAGAGTAAGTAATTCCTTTCTGTTTTGTAACTATAATAAAATAAGTTATTGTACTTATTATAAAAATGATTAAATACTTTTACATATAACATGCTAACAGAACTGACAGAACTGACAAAATTAGTATTCCAACCTAAAATTTGTGACAAATTCGTCAAGTCAATGTAACGTTTTCGTGCTTATTATAGTGTATAAAATTGAATCAACTAAAACAATATAAATAATTATATAGTTCACACTAAACACACGCTGACATTAAATGAAATTCCATTTTGCACAAAGAAGTTTATTTTTAACATTAATTATTAATGTAATGCATAAGATGCCTTTCTGCAAAACAGGAAATAACAAGATTCATTACAAATTAAACGCAAGATATGAAAAGATCTTGTTCATATAAAACTAAATGCCAGCGTCTTGCAACTGTTGTCCTTGTCCAATATTTTACTCTCTTGTTTATTATTTAATGTCATGATATTGGATTTTGAGAGGTTTATGCTTTCCTTTTGCAATGATAAACTTTGCTGCCAAAATTACGGTGATTCACATAACTTCAATTAGTAATTATGGAACGGCAACTATAACTATTAACTATAAAAACTAATGTCTTGCCATCCTAACGATATATAAGTATCTGGTAAATGACACTGCCTGGACATTGGCTTACCATACCGCATATATAAATTATTATAATTCCCATATTTATAATGGCCTTTTATATTATTTCGCTGAGAGGTAATCAGTAAATATGTAAAATATTTATATATTTCGGCATTAAAATGTTTTATTCAACAGTGAAAATATAACTTTATCAATACTTGTTATGCATACAAATGCACCAAATCATGCATACATAATGAACTATAACAAAGAATACTTCAGCTGGAAAAAGCCGGTTCCCTTGTAGAGCTTTGCCGGACAATTGGTCGACATTGATTTCTCTCGGCAGGATAGGTCTTCCTAAACAAATTTAACTACCCCGGGTCAAATTTAAAGAATGCATAACTTTAATACAGTATATAGGAATAAAAGTAGCAAAAGCTTGTGGCAGAATGGGTAGCGTGCGAGACTTCCATGCAAGAGGTCCGGGGTTCGCATCCCGGGCCCGGCACTGGGATTTTTCAATTGCTCTCCAAATAGCTGCCACACAAATTAACCATGTTTGGTGTGCTATTGCAATGAACCTGAAAAGGTAGTGCCCTAAAATAAATAAAAAGGTATGCATAGCAAATATTTTGGAAAAAAGATTAAAAGTCTTTAAGTCCTCTAAGACCTCATTGGCGCTTCACAGCGCAACTCCCCGTCCGCGCTTTCTTCTATGAAAGCTCCTTTCCGCGCGCGCTCAAGGGAAACTCACGCGCCGCGCGCACAAGATCCCTTTTTTTGCGTAAGTGTATTTATTCATATTCAGTAGCTATTTGAGAGGCACACTGTCGACCCAATACATTATACATGT
>LR141993.1:0-11304 GCA_900659605.1 Tisbe holothuriae | reverse complement strand
GAATAAATGCTCAATTAATAATCCTGGATCCAATAATTTTAACCTGATCCACAGGTCTGTCACTGTTATCGCACTCCACTTGCCCGATCCGCTTTACAATCAGCATGCCACTGTGGATACGACCTGGAATAAATATACTTCGTAAGGAAATATCCAACATACAGGGCGATTCCTCAAGTTGTGAAAAGTAATCGCCTTTCTAACTATTACAATTTGTAACTCAGTGTTATTTGATAATAGTATGTACTTAGAGTACTTGCTATCACTGTATCATCTCAGGACTGTCCCAAACATTGGTGTGTTATCTGAAAAATTATATTTCTACTATTTTTGAGGGCATGAAATTTGACTTAAGTCAAAGGGATGTCTTTTATGTTTTAATAATCTACTACAAGGACTCCACATTAGACCTTGTATCAATGAGATTCACTAATATACTTAGTAAGTATTAGTGAATCTCATTGCCTTGTATAGTAGCGCATAGCATATTACTAAACAGACTTACTCAATAAGTTGCAGTCTTGTTTTTGTACATTATTGGTTATTCAAGTGGGGGAATATACTTTGGCCGAATATTCGGCATCGTTTATCTTTAGACCAAAGTTGTTTTCCTAAGGCCGAAGTCGTTTTTCCTAAGACCAAAGTCGTTTTTTATTCTTTATGCCGAAGTCACTGCCTATATAAACACAGAGATATATCAAAAATCTCTTATATAAACATAGGTCAGGTTTTACGGTGCATTGATGTGAATTTAAGCGAAAGTGCCTGCACTGCCTGCAGGAGAAGGAAGACGACGACAATTATGTGAAAATGGTGGGGAAACAATTTTCCCGCAAGATCCAACCTGTGTTTATATGGGCTGAGGCAGAAGTCAAAACATGTCTTTACAAGTACTCTAGCCGAATAGGGGAAACATTACATAAAAGGAGCCAAGCACTTACTATCCATTCATTATAATCAACTCCTTTATTAAAGTAATATACTAATAAATTCGCGTTTTTGCTTCCCCACACTGTATACAAAAGCTGATTGCCATCAATATTAAAATTAGCTATAATTTAAGAATGCAATATAACAAAGTTTAAGAATATTTATGTATGTTCAGATTTTTTTAAACTTAGGCTTATACTTGTAGAGTTGTAGTCATCCTTTATTCATTTTCGCCGGAGCCCATGCAGCTGAAAGTTTTGAGTCACAGCTTTGAGTCACATTGATATTTCCACTTGGGCATACTTTACATATATATAAACTGAAAGTATATTATAAAGAATTCACTCCTTAGTAATTAATTTGAATAAAATGCAATATAACCTGCTTGCAAGGCTCATTAAAAGCTTAAAACGCAAAAGGTTTGAGTGATTTGTTTACAAAAAGTACTCAGCTGAGTTTCAGTTTGAGTCACATAATAAGCTCACTGAGCTACAAACATATATAGTTTTGAAGTCAGTGGAAGCAAAGGCAAATGGCAGCTTTATGAGCCTCGGCTGAGATGGATAACGGATTGTTACTTCTATTTTTGTTACCTTAGCATTCTTGTACAGGGTGGCTGATATGTATTGAAACATTGAAAAGTGACGGTTTCTCGTGAATGAGTCAGTAAAACTGAATTATTCTTTTTGCCATGACATTGGCCATTATGTAGCTTCATTCTGACCAAGCCTTGTTTCATTTGGACGGACCACTGTGGCCAACACAGTGAACCCAAACATAGTGGGTGAAAGAAGGCCTCTGGCTTGCCACTTTTTCTGTAGTAAAAGTTATGTAACTTTTTTATGCATACAGTAAAAAAGTTGTAAAGTTGCAGAAAGTAAGGTCTATTATCGTATAATATGTCATCAAACGGAAATTGTAATCAGACATGTACTAAGGGTGTTATGCTAATAATAACAGCATGTGTCAGTTGGCGAAAATCAAAATCCTACTTATATAGTAACTTTGATCCTTTCCCACACCCTTATATGTAATTCAATCAACAGGAAACTCCTCAAGTATGTTGTACTAGGCAAGCATCACAGTATCAAGGCATAAAATAATCAATATATTGCTGTTCTCTGCTGTAAAGTATGATACAAACCAGCAGTTTTTCCTTTCAAGCCAAGCTCTGTCCAAATTTATATTTTTCTGTAAAATGGATTATTTTTACTAAACATTGTCATTTCAAAGTTTTGCATGACATTAAATTGACTTTGTAGCATCCTTTGGGAAGAAAATTATATTCTATAATGCCTTTAAAATATGCTTAGAGGCAAATGAATGTGCTTTTGAGGCATTTTCAAGAGGTTCTGTTTAGATCTGCTTATATGCATTAAGATAACCTCAAAAAAGGCTCCTGTCATTATTCAGCACTAGAAAAATGTCTAACAAATCTACCATACCAAAATCAAGGCTTAAAATTGCATTTAAATTGGGATTCTAGGCTTATAAATATAATAATAACGTGACTTTTTTCTTGTCAGCAAAAAAAATCTCTGGACCTTTGTTTATTTCATTCTACTGTGAAGGGCACAGTGGTTCAAATGAAGCATGGATTGGTTCTAAAGTAGTAGAAGAGTTGGGGATTTGTATGCAAAAAGAAAATTAGACATTGCTAAAGCCAGTAATGAGATAATGACCATTTAAACTATGTTTCAATACATATCAGCTACCCTGTATACTTGGTCAAAGAAAAGCTATTTTTCGGTCAGAGGAAAATGAATTCGGTCTTATAATAAATATATTCGGTCTAAGGAAAAAGAGATTTCGTTCAAATGACTTCGGCCAAAGTATATCGACCCATTCAAGTCAGGGAAACAACATACGTTTGAATACTACAGTCTTGGTTCTTTCCCAGAAAAATGGAATTTGCCCATATATTGGCCAATGTTTTGATGCTCATTGAAAATAAAAGTATAACTAGCTATTTCTATGTCAATTCAAGCACATTATCAAATTTTCCACTCTTCAAGTCTTGTCTTTAATTTGGCATATGATTTGGTTCATTTTGACCATTGATAAGGGGGTGTACTTTTCACTTTTGGAATCACCCTGCAAGTCCAGTGTGTATACTTTACCGAAGATTGCGTGTTTGCCATCCAGCCATTGAGTGGGCCCCAGGGTGATGAAGAATTGGGAGCCGTTCGTGTCCGGGCCAGAGTTGGCCATCGACAGAATGCCAGCGCCTACAAGAAAGAAAAGAGAAAAAAAGATGAAGCTGCATCCCACGGACTTATATCATCCATTCCTCACCCGTGTGCTTGAGGTCGTCATGGATCTCGTCCTTGAAGGTCTTGCCGTAGATGGAGGAGCCGCCGCGGCCGGTGCCAGTAGGATCGCCGCCTGAAAGGAAACATATGAGAGAAAAAATACATTTAATGGTTGTTAATGGACATTGCTAACTAGCTCTATATGGAGCATTATTGTAAATTTAAAGCTTACAGTCCCAACGTTTTGTACCTTTCCCCTGTCTATGCAATGCCTTTTGCCCTGTTTCTGTCCTGGGACTTTCTTTCTCTCTCCTACGGCCTAGCGCCTACCTTGAATCATGAAGTCGGCGATGATCCTGTGGAAGATTGTGTTGTCGTAGTAGCCTCGCTTGGCCAGCTCTGCAAAGTTCCTGCACGTCTGCGGCGCGTGCTTCCAGTACAGCTCCACCTGGAACTCGCCCATCCTGAAATGAGAAACGCTGTTGACACTGGACTCGACAGACAGACAGATAGACAGCAGGGCAGCACTGAGGGCAGCACTGAGGGCAGCCAGCTGGGCTCTTCTTTAGCTCTTACGTGGTGTTGATAGCGACGAATGGCGGCTGCCAGCTGCGATCGGGGATCGACATGATCCACAAGAAGCAGGACGGCGGACGACGGGACGAGGGACGAGGGCCGAGGGGTGGGAACAAGGAAAGCAAGAAGAGGCCGCGCGCCAGAATCAGAATGAGAAGGAGGCGTAGAAGGAGGTGAAGACGTGTGAGGAGATCTGTTATTGATGTGTGCGACTGTGCGTTGTGCCGACTGCCGGTGAGAGGCTAACTGAGAGCAAAACAAATTATATTAAATGAGACTATGAGGACAGAAGAGAAGAGATCATGGGAAAAGAAAGAGTTGAATCGCGAGTAATGTCCCGCTTCAGACATTTCCTCGATTACTTGCAGACTTGAAGATATTACGGTGACAAAAAATTAATCTTGGTTCTTTCAAGTTTAGACCCTTTTTAAATTCCTCTTTGGTCCCATTCTGCTTCCTTTCTCGATCCACTTCCAACAACCATAACAAACTTTTTTGAAGTTATTTCTTGGAAGGAAAACATCAGAAAGATAAACACATCAATTTGAAAATCAAAAGAGAGAAAATAATACTTTCGTCAAAACAAGGGGAAAAATCCTACCATGAAATCCCTCAAAACTTAAGAAAAACCTTGGAAAAATTATCTAGAAAAACCTTTCCTCGAGTTGTCTCGTAGCTAGTTAGCTGTGCTCCACCGCGGCGCGTCACTATCCGGGTGGTCCAATCCTCTTGTGGGTGCAACCGCATTCCGTGCAACGGCGAGCATCGAGCACGAGAAGCAAAGAGACCTTCTTCTTCTTCTTCTTCCAGTCGAGGCAGTCACCCCAGTAAAGGGATTATTAAACGCCACGCCCGTTTGCCCGCAGTGACGGCCTCAACAAAAGTATTTTCCGAGTCCACCTTCTCGATAGCACTAGCTTCTCTCTTCTTGTCCTCCTGGCCCGGCTAGCTAGCTAGCTACGATGGGTGTGACGACGCGCAGCAAGAAGAAGGCGCTTCCGGCGGACGGAGCGGACGCCAGGGAGGGGCGGGGCAAGGGGTGGGCGTGGGCGTGGCCGGAACCAAAGCAGATGCTGGGAGAGGTGAAACAACTGGTGCTCGAGCCAGAAAGATGCTGGTAAAGGAAAGGAACTCGATCTTGCGTGTGCATTGTAGCATGTCCTGTGTTTTCCTCCATTAGGATCGCCGCGGTGTGTCTCATCCTGGCTGAGATCGTGCTCAACATTGTCATCATAGAGAAGGTCAAGTACACCGAGATTGATTGGATCGCTTATATGCAGGTAGAATTATATATATATATGGCCATAGGGTAGAATAAGCTAGTTGCAGAGTATCGTGTACACGGGTTAATGCATACTTTTATCCCTGAAGGAGGTCGGCGGCGTTCTTAAAAATGGAACTTATGACTACGCCCAGCTGAAAGGGGACACGGGGCCTCTCGTCTATCCGGCTGGCTTCGTCTGGATCTTTGCAGGGCTGTTCAAGGCTACAGAAGAGGGAGCCAAAGTCAAGAGGGCGCAATACATCTTCCTCGCATTCTACGTATTATTATTAGCACTGGTAATACATATTTTGATTAACAAATGCATTGGACGTTATAATTTGCTGCTTGCCTTTATAGGTTTTCCGTCTGATGGTCTTATCCCGAAAAGTTCCTCCTTACGTGCTTGTCTTCATGACCGTGCTCTCCTACCGAATTCACTCCATCTTCGTTCTACGGTGAGAACTCGATTGTGTGTATAATGACTTTAGTATAACGAATGTATCTTTCCCTCAGCCTGTTTAACGACCCCGTTGCAATGCTGTTCCTGTACGCCGCGCTCAACGCCTTTGCCTCCGACTGGTGGAGCCTGGGCTCGCTGCTCTACAGCATGGCCGTGTCTGTCAAGATGAACATCTTGTTGTTTGCCCCGGCGCTATTCCTTGCCTATGTGGCAACTCAGGGTGTGCTGGGAACTGTGAAACAGCTCTTTATATGCGCTGGCTTTCAACTTATTGTCGCGGTTCCCTTCCTTATGGAAAACCCCATCAACTATCTTCAGGGATCGTTTGACATTGGAAGGTAACTGCTGTAACAATCCTGAATATATACGAATGTGTTCCATACCATCCCTTCCTAAAGAGTCTTCTTCTTCAAATGGACGGTCAACTGGCGTTTCCTTGGCGAAGAAGTCTTCCTCCATCGTGGCTTCCATGTCGGCCTGTTGGCGCTGCATGCCGCTGTGCTGCTATTGTGCGCTCCTAAGTGGTGGACGATGCTAAAGAGTTATCAAAAGCTCAGGAGTTCAGGGTACGGTGATTAATTATGGATTTTCGGAAAATGTTTAAATTTGTTATTTCAGTGGTCCCTCAGCCAGCATTCAACTTCTCCTGCTCCCCCTGTTCATGTGCAATTTCATCGGAATGGTTTTCGCCCGCTCGTTGCATTACCAGTTCTACATTTGGTACTTTCATCACCTGCATTATCTGCTGTGGTTTTGCGGTGAGTTCTTTAAACCTCGGAATGTCAAACTATTTCGTAATGAAAACATTCATATATGACCGACCATTGATCAAGTAGATTCATTGGGTAAACAGATTCTTTTTTATTTCAATTATTGCACAATTTTGTGCGTCTCTTTTCATACAAAGCACTGAAAGCGTCCTCTCAAAACATTCATTAAACACCAATCCATTCTGATGATTAATGTGTTGCTTTCGTTCAGCCCCCCTGGCCGTGAAGTATCGCATTCTCCTCCTGGGCGTGATTGAGTTCGCCTGGAACACGTACCCGTCCACCGAGCTGAGCAGCGGGCTGCTGCTCGCCTCTCACGGCGTCATCCTCGCTTGCCTCGTCCGCCAGTTGTGGAATGTTACAAGAGAGATTGACTTAAAGCAGAAGAAGGCCAGATGATGTTATACTTCAAAAGAGTATAGTACGGATTTTTATAATCAAGTTAATAAAACCAGTTGCCAATGAGGAAATAGTAGTTATTTATTGAGGTGCATTTAGAGAATGTAGTTCCAGGAACCAAGATTATTTTCACAATTAATAACGTCAAAATAGAACTCTCGGAGTGTAATTAACCACGGATGTCTGTAGTATGCTACAGACATCCGTGAATTAACGTTTATTCTTGTCTTCTTGCAGAAAAAAGTATATTTCCTTTTCCAAGGTCTCTGCTGACAATATTGAATGTTTTCCGATACTGCTGTAGCTCATGAATGTGCAGTCATATTAGGTGAAATTATGTATAATTTTCTAGGCATTGAATATAACTAATTTTAGGAGCACATCGATGCGATGTTTGATTGAAAGAAATTATTTTTGTTGTCCTAGAGCTTAAACTTTAAAGAACATTGTTTTCTCACATATTTACGTACATTAGATTCCTTCCCTTTATAATTGCAGGATCGCATTACTTTAAAAAATTGCTATGCATCCCTTTTTATACATTTTAGGATTGAAAAATTCCAAGCGCCGGGTCCGAGATTCGATCCCCTGTCCCCTTGCATGGGAGTCTCGCATGTTAACCACCACGAGCTTGCGCTCTCGCATTACTTTCATTGCTCAACTCCTCCAGCTGAATCAAATTGTTAGCGATTTGTATCAAGTATTGTGCGAGTTCTTTATGTACAAGTTTATTATCCTTTCTGCGTAGCCAAGTAATTCTTAACACCTCGGACGGATTTGCATTCTAAAGAATGTACCAAGCCAAGAAGAAAAAAAGGCTGTTAAATTTCAAAATTTGCTAGGCTACATTATTCGTAACTTTAGACACTGCACTGCTTAGATAATAGTAAGAACAATTTGCAACGGGGGGCCTGTAATACTAATGATATAGTGCTTAGATAAAATCAGTATTAAGTAAGTGAATAATAGTGATATTAAGTCAATCTATGTTCTCATTTTTAGAGTGGCTGTATATGTAGACCCAATATTTTCTTAACATTTTCAATGAAGTCTGTAGCGGAGATAGTTTTACTGACAATCTGGATGACCCTTCCTGGCGTACTATCGGAGTTATATCAAATAGAAACTGTCGATATCCTGGAATGGGACCAGACCGCAACGATTGTGCATTACAAGTAAGGAATAGTAATTACGGGCGTTATACGTTTCTGAGTAATTATATTTCCCACTTTTTCAATACAACACTCCATCCGTGCACTTTGTAAAATAGATTTTCCCATTTCAGCAGCGTCTTACTTTGCGCTGGACATTGCCAGTATGATGCGTCGTGCGTTTCATTCCTGTATGTTCCTGGAACTAATGAATGTCAACTTGGGGGGAATCTTCACCTAGTGGAAAATGGAATTAGTGTTTTCAGGAAGATTATTATCCCCATTTTGCCAGATCCAACAACTACTACAACCACAACTACAACAACTACTACTACAACCACCACTACAACAACTATTCCACTTGGTAGAAGAACAGCTAATAAGTACGAAAGATTCTTTGGTAACCAGCTCGTTTGCAGATTTGATAACTTGGGACGAGGCAGCGGACTGTGCTTGGAGAGAGCGCAACTGGTACCAGGCTCAAGAGTCATGTGGCGATTTCTTTCCGGCTCAGTCCGCCTCCCAGTTTCTCCTCACGGGGTATTGTGGGGCTTTGGACCCGCTCAGATATCAATGCAACAGTAAGATGGAATATATAAAAGAGATTAAACACTATTGATGATCGTACTCAACAGATGCTGACAACGAATTTAAATGTTGCTATGTTCCAATGCTGGACAACATTAACCGAATTGAAACGTGAGAATAATTAGATTTGAATTAAAACCAAATTGACGAACTCATTAATTTCAAAGGGAAGTAAATGCCATAACAGGCCAAGATTTAACCTGTTTGGGAACCTCTGCCACCAATTTTTATGTTTCGGTTTTCATTGGATCTGACATGAATAAGGTTAGGAATGAATTAGTATCAGTACGCAGTTTATAGAAATTTAATCCTGTTCTACTTTTTCAGATGTTTTGCCCAAAATTGAAACACTCTGGTGGCATTGTCCCTCACACGGACCTTGCTTACTGCCACTGGCTCCACGCCGCTCAGCTCGGGGACCGCCTTGAGTGCCAGATGGGATACACCATTCTGGGGGTTTGTGGCGGGCCTCAAAATCCGTGTCCTGCGGGTGTTACACATGGTGTTTGGTGCTGTCCACTTATTAAATAGGAGTTGAGCGGTGGGTTTTTTTTTCAGAGAATAGGTTATACTCAAATATGCAAAAGGACATTCTTTGATTGAAAAATTCATTTAAATATATTAAATCACAAAAATGCTAGGTAGGCGTTGGCATTTAATGGGAAATTTCGAGATGCAGGATTTGTTTTTATTCAACCGGTTTTCCCGAACGCCTTTTCCTTCTGATTGAAAACCTTATCATGCGGACTTGTAGGCGTTAAACGAGTAATTAAATACCATGAACAGGCACAATAATAATGTTAAAAAATATACTGTGATTTTTTTTCTAACTGTTTTATTGAACTTTATACTTGACAAAGTATTTTACTGTCAGTGTACATGTATACGGTCAAGTTGCACCCTATATTAGCAAGGAGTTACCTCCAGCTAGCTCCCGCTTGTGATTTTGAACTAGCTCATCAGGATCCGGTTACCCTACCAAATTCTTTAGCCTTTTAAAATTTTAGGATTATGTAGTACCCTGCACCTGGGATATAAATATAGTAGTTTCAATAGTCGGATCTTTGGCACGACAGACGCATCCGTAGAACAGAAACCACTCCCCGCCTTAGCTTCATTTATACCGCCGTCATCGTATAATATGCAGGTCTGCCTTTTGTCGCGGAGAATTTCTGGACTTGCACGAATATGCAGTTCCAGAAGTTCCAGCTCTAAGGCGAGTGAAAATTCTTCCTTCACCAACGAGCAATTCTCCAGGACGTTTAAAAGTAAAACCAACTGGGAGCTTCTCCGCTCTCTTACTATTCTCAGATGCTGCTCGATTAATTATTTCGTGGATAATAGCTTAAAGGTAAGAGTATTTGATATTGTTTCGGAAGTCGATTTTCTTAAATTTCCCAGCTCTTTCGTCTTGGCCATGCGACTCTCGGATCTCTCTTTCTGGCTATCCTGCGGCCCACATTCTACCGTCAGTTCATTGGCGGGGAGTCCAAAGCTGAGCTTCACACAACCATTGGACAGCTTGAAACCCGAGGGCAGAGACTCATGGTTTGCCCGGTGCAGGAAGAGGACATTAATGCATCGGAACGGGACAATAATAATGAGTGAGAATGGACTTAAATTATTTAAGACGAGCTTGTTATAATCGCATTACAGGAGCAAGTATGACAAAAACCATGCCTATATTTTAAACACGGGCAAGATGATGGCCGAGAGTGGAACTACCCAACCTGCACTCCAATTCAAAGTGACTGCCTTCATGTCTGGGAATATGGTGGTGAGTCATTAATAGAAGGAAGCGTTATTGACTTTGATTGGCTCCCTCTAGACGAAACTGAGCGAGTTGATTATGAAGGAAGTCACCTCCTTGGAAGACCTAACTCTTCGATTGGAAGAAGAGCTAAAGGGTGGCAATGGAGTCGAACTTATATCTGAACTGACTCACTCAGAAAAGGCTCATCTCAAACTCGGCATCCATCGTCTTAAACGCCTCGGTGAAGCTGGAGCTGACCTGGGCCTGAGACTGCTCGTTGATGCAGAGTACACCTATATGAACCCTGGGATCTCGGCCTGCGCTCTGGCAATGATGAAGACATTCAACACCCAGAGGACAGTCGTATGCAATACGTATCAGTGTTATTTGAAGGTAAACTTCGTGCCAAAAGGACAAACTGAACGTACGTTGGGCACTCTGTCTAGTTTATTTGCAGAACGCAATGAAGACTATACAAGCGGAGATGGACATCGTCACAAGGGGCGGAAGGGGCCACAATTTTGGAGCCAAGGTTGTCCGTGGCGCGTATCTAGAAAAGGAACGCAACTTGGCAGCATTGGAGGGACGGGAGGATCCCATCAACGTTTCGTACGAGGCAACCAGTGAAATGTACGATGCAGTCATTGCTATGATGGTAAAAGAGAACCCTAACGGTCACCTGGTCATTGCCACGCACAATGAGGCCTCGGTGGCCCTGGCGGCGGCAGCAGTAGGGAAGCGCGGTATGCAGGGACAGGACAACATTGCTTTTGCGCAGATTTATGGCATGGCTGATCACATATCTGCGGTGCTAGGTATTGACCGAAAGGTTCTAATTACTTTAATTTTTGTAACCCAAAATATATAACGTTGCAGCTCAGCAAGGTTTCGTGGTGTACAAGTCTGTTCCATATGGCCCAATGCAGGAGGTGCTGCCCTATTTGTCCAGGAGGGCTGCGGAGAACAGGGGCGTCTTCAGAGGAGCCAGAAAGGAACAACAGCTCTTGAAGGAAGAGATCAAGAGAAGGATGCAGATGCCACGTTGATATTTAGTTTTTTTCTTGACCACGAATAAAACAAGATTTACTTCCAAGGGCGATTGCATATCTAGCAAAAATCACGAAAAGCGCGCGTGTTCAATATTTTTAAAACCACTTCAGA
>LR141992.1:0-11288 GCA_900659605.1 Tisbe holothuriae | reverse complement strand
CATATATGTAAAAAAAACTAAGATTTTCAAGGCACGACAACGTTTACGTAGTACCTAGGGCAAAAACCGAAAACCGAACCGAAAACCGAAAACCGAATCCGACTTTTTCACAAACCGAAACCGAAAACCGACCTCGGTTTGTATTTTAAAAACCGCACGTCCTTAATATTCCTTCTTTATGTTCCGTCCTCTCGTTCATTTTTCATCTTCGAGTTGCTTTCTTTCTTCTTCCTTGATGATGACTTTTCCAATGTCAATTCGGCTTTACTGTCACTAAACATGCAACGAAGCCCCCTTTTAGTGCTTTTCTCGTACGTAGTAGTATTAGAGCTGGCTAGCCTGATTGGTGTCGTGTGTGGGTGTCGTGTGTCGAAGGAAAAGGCCTTTTTATGTGAATCCCGACGAGTCCAGAGTTCTAATATCAAATGAGTCCAATAGCACTTGTAGTTTGTATCGTAATTTCGTCGGGATCCTTTTTGTTCGATGTCAAACGAGTCCGACCACGAGATCGAAGTCAAGACACGAAAAGGGAAAAAGGGAGGGGATAAAAAAATTAGTTCAATAATATGCATTTGATTTATGTCCCTTCTGACGGAGTGAAAGGGGCGCGGGACTGTGGTGTATAGCCGTACATACACTGTTATTATGAGCGGTCATGAGCTTTCGAGTTTCTCTAAATCCTCATTCTGCTGATAACAGACTCTCCGGTCCCCTAGATTGAAGAGTCGTCGTCCCCTGCTCAGCTAAGCACCCAAAAGCAGCGCAGGTCTTATCTACTCCCGCTTGCCCGATTCATGTCTCATAAATTGTGACTTTTTTCTACCAACCCTGCCGCTGCTCATTTTCTTCTTCTGCACTTCGCTCACAATTGCTCTAACCTCATTTTTTGACTCAGCCACAGCAGCCACCTAACTCAATTTCTACCACTTCTTTCCAGGTATGTCCACAAATTTCTCTGCCTGGGGTCATTCAAGACGGCTCAGAGTCGGGTTACCGAGTTCCTTAACTCATACTATGATGACGATAATACACTTAACCCGCTAGATGTAACTCAGCCCGAGTTTCATATCCAGGCCGTTTGGTGTCATCATAATAGTGTCGTTAGGAATCCTCTGGGTTTTTCTTCCTCCTCTCATTCTACATCACGTCCAGTCCCGCAAAGTAGTAAAAACCAGGGGTGAAAAATAATATCGGGGTCACTGGAAAGTTCCCAATGAGGGTTACTTTCCAAATGTGTCTTCAGAGGAAAGTTCTTTGCCGTCAATTATTTCCTTTCGGAGACATCAAAGTCTCCTTCCATTTGCAATCATCGGAGATAAGGAAATCGCTCGTAATTCGTTTGCGAGACACTTTGAAGTCCAAAACGTGACCACTCGAGAGCATCATTTTCAGACTTGTTTATCATAATGCGTAAAATATACTCTTATCACTGTTCCGTGCGATGAAGATTCAAGTTTTTTTGTATGCGTCCCTTGAGCAATGACTCATCTGTGGAGAAGAAAGCTCTAATAGCCGCCAATTTCCATCCTCCTCCCTTCATTTCGCCACACTGACAAATCTTGCGTGTGTGCATTTTCATATATTCACATGATGTAAAAGGAGGAGGAGGAGAGAATCTGCGGACACAATGGTCATAGATGCAGACATGGGGTACTGTTTACGTTCCATTAGAGGGGTTTCTATCCCACTGTGACCGGTCTCTTGTATGCGGTTTCCTCTTTTCTTCCACTTTTCTGGACATGAATGAAGCGTCATTTTTCACTGGCAGAGTCAAAAGGATGCCACTGTGGACCAAGAGAGACTCAAAGGATGACACACAACAACGGGGGTTCTTCGTGTTAGATAATACGGCCAGGGTTGCCATTTACTGTTATCGTCCTATTTGTTAGCATCAGGGTTGCCACTAACTTTTATTGACAACTGTAAAAGTGCATTTAAAGCAGCATTCAGTGATGGATGATGCTCCCCAAATACCGTCCTAAATAGACAGCCAATGAGACTTATTGGCTTTTCCCTCCCTCCCCCCGTTGCACTCAGACTCAAGAGGCGAATGAACATAGTTCGTGTGCATGTTCAATGTAATGGAGAGGGTAATTAATTGGTTGCAACAACAGAAATGCCGATATACACGCGCGCACTACACCGAATGGGGAGAGAACACGCATACGTTAAAGCAAACATAACCACTGTTTAAGAGGGTTGAAGAAGAAAAACATGGTAAGTCTGGATGTGGCGGCGCAAATTGACGACCAATTGAGTCGATTTGACTCGGCTCGTTTTTGTCTCCTAACCACATTAGACATACACCATTTCTGAGAGGAGAGAGGCGATCCCTCAGCTGACTTGGCAACCATCGTAACACAAATACACACTCTTGTTATCAGTTTTGCTCCACTTTTGGCCTTGTGTTCGGTTTGAAGGATCAAAAATCCTTGTTCAGTAGCGAAATTTAGATGGAAGAGAAGCCGGAGCCGAAGAAGATATGATATGTGAATGACAGCTAGAGAAACTTTTTTGCCTCCGACCTCTTTTTAAATGCCTTGTCCGACGAAAATAGTCTTTAACCAACAAGAAACTATAGCATAAAACAATCTCGTCGGGTCTTCTATATTGTGATCCCCGATCTATATTTCCTAACACGGGATAAACAACAGAGGCGAACGGATTGAAAAGAAATTGGACCTGTCATTGTCAAAGCGAGGCATTTCTGCTTCTTTCTTTCTCTTGCACAAGATGGAATGATATCGCTAAGAAGAAAGAAACAGTGATCAAAGCACTACAGTCTACAATTGCTAGCATACATTAAGTCTAAGAGACGTCACTCTGTCTTATTAACTTCTGCTTAGGATGGCAAAAGGTTTAGTCTTTAGGTTAAAAGGAGGCTGCGCTGAAGTTAAGAGGCAAAGTTTGCGGAGGAACAAAAGAATTAACTTGTGAAAGCCTTTGAAATAGTTTTCAAGGGGGAAATGAAAGCAGAAGTGGACTTTATTCGTCTAATGAGCGCTCAAAATTGTCCAACATTCACTGTTTTTGCTATTTCTGTAGGACAACAGTGACTTTTCCCTACTTTCCTCGCGGTCTTTATTCAAAAAATCGTCGTCGTAAAACGAGAAGAAAGACCGACAAACTTTTCCGAGCATAAATTTGCATCCTTTTTCTCCTTCTTCTTCTTCCTAGTTTCTACCCCCATTGCTAAAACCAGATGAGTAAGCAGCTCTCGGGTTGAGCCATAAAAGGAAACCGGAGCAGGGGAAGAGCTGCAAAGTGACATTTATGGGTTATCACGACAGATCTGTGTGTATATTTAACTATATAATGTTGTTGCTTAGGTTATATTTGATGTATTAGAATGTAACGGAGTATCACATCCTTTTTTGGCTTTGCAAGAACACACAAAAAATGAGCAACGTTAGATCTACTTATGTGGTGAGCGGATTAGAAAGCAACAAAGAAAAGAAAGGGAATCTGAGGTAGAGAATAAAACCCATTGCAAGGACAAATAATGCAAATCTTAGATCTGATTAATCCGGGGGAAAACCAATTCATTTGCAAGCCTATAATCCGAATGAAGGAGGATTGCTGCAGGGTTGCCATTTCTTCAGGAAAATGTAAGCAAAAGCTATCATTACATAGCCTAAATCAGCCAATTTGGAGCCAAACTGTCAACCCTGACTGCTGCGCTAGTAGTTTTTCCTCCTCCTATTTCAAAAGAGTCGTAATTGCCGCGTGGATATATTCCTAGTTTTATGTACGAGCACGCCGCGATAAATCTTAACTCGTTATAATCGTTGAGAGTATCCTTGGCTTACAACTTCTTGTTGTTTTTCATGCATGCAAATATGAAGGAAGAAAGTTTTTATGGTCTTCCGCAGTTGCCGAGGAAGAAGAAAAGAAGAAGAAAAGTCTCTGATTTATTTCAGGATTTTTGTCATCGCTACGAGTGGGGGAGAATCAGCATAAAGTATTTTTGTAAAGAATATTACAATTATGTGTTATGCAGTTAGCATTTGTACTATTTGAACCCTTTCCTCACTATGTAAGGCAGTACATTCTCCTTCATTCAAATTGACTGCTACACCTCCGAATAAAACCCATTTTTATCACTACTACTCTGACATGTCAAACATGCTCAAATTTACATACGCGATGCTGAAGCCACCTCGTGCATGACGCATGAATCTGTAGCTACATCGGCAAAAAGAAGTGCTAAAATATGCATTATGCAAATTGTGCTCTCTGCACGCACGACGTTTAAGTGTGCAGAGTTATGGTGTCAAAAACCAGCCCTACAAGGTCATCAAGGGAGCTCAGTTTGGGTTAAACGGTCTCAGCGGGGCTTGTCGGGATAATTTTGCATTCAAAGCCTCATCCCAGGGGAGAAAGGGAGATGTAAAGTTAACTGGGATTTAACTTTTGCAAAGTTGATTTTGATAAAGTTCTGAAATGATCCATTTTTGAAGCCGTTTATCTCGTTGAAAGATCTTGAAATAATCCTCTTGAGAAATAATTGTCTAAGTAGTGTTGAAAGTTTCAGGGACAGCAAACGACCTTTGTTTTCACAAGTCCAAATGCCAATCAAAATAGCACAGTCGTGTGATGCAATAAGAAGCCAAAAGGGTGTTTACTAACCTGAGCTTCTAAGGAGAGTGGAGAAAAGTGTCCTCATTGAAACTCAAATTCTTCTCTATCAGGAATTGTTACACTCGTACTAGAGCCCTTCTAAAACATTGTTTGAAAGTAAAAAAAGCTGCCTTACGTTCATCACTCTCATTATTTAAAATATATATATATATATTTGCTATGCATCACTTTTTATATATTTTAGGGCACTACCTTTTCAGGTTAATTGCAATAGCACACCACACATTGGCAATTTGTGTGGCAGCTTTTTGGAGAGCAATTGAAACCCCCCAAGCGCCGGGCCAGGGATTTGAATCCCAGACCCATTGCATGGGAGTCTTGCACGCTAACCATTCCGCCCCGAGCTTTTGCTCCACTCTCATTTATAGCTCCGGTTAGCATTGACATTCACCTCTGATGAAGTGTTTGTGGGCAAAAGACAATCGTATTAAAACGCTTGACCTTGTTTGCAATAAAGTTTTCTTATTCTCATCTCCCAAGGCCGGAAGAGGAGGGAGGAGGAGGCTTCGACAAGAATTGGTTTCAAGAGGGGAGTCTTAAACCACTCTTTTAAAGATGGGTAGGGATGCCATTTGGAGGATATTGTCATTGAATGTTGTTACAAGGGATCTTATGTTGACACTGTAAATATTGTCGTCCCTTGTATGATCCGCCCCCAAGTCCTCTTAAACCGTCTTGTCTATAACCGTCTATCTCTTATGACTGACCGCAGATAGAATTTAGAATAAGCCGCCTTCTCTTTCTTCTTCTTCTTCATATTCTCCTTCCCAGAATAATATATAAGGTATTTTTCATTCTCTCTGCATTATGGTGTGACAGACGTCGTCGGCACAGACAGACAGACTCACTTACAGCAAGTTTGATATCAAAAGAATAAGGAATGATGATGATGATTCGATCTCGGTGAAAGTGAGCTCTAGAGTCATGCACATAAAACGGGTTTGGCCTTCAGAAAGCTCTTCCTTCCGCGGTTGCAAAAAAGAGAGTCTCTCGTTTCTTTTGTGGGTATGGGAGCAAGATGATCGCGTGTGTGGCCTTTGGAAATAAAGGCCAAGACGGCGACAAAGAAGTGGAAGTGCGCTGGGTGTCCATCTAAAGTTTTCTCCTTTTGAGCCCCTCGAAATTGAAGGGTTTGGCTTCTTCTTCTCTGTCGATCGCCCAGGAGATGGAAGAAGAAGTCTCTTATTTTATTTGGCGGAACTAAACTCATTTCTGGGATGTCTTGTAGGACATCAAGAGTGATGTCCTAAAACGGAGATGCGAAAAATGTCTCAAAATTGGACATGGGAACTATATGTGTTTTTCTTCTTCTTCCAACTTCGTGGAAGCAATAATAAAAATGCTTTCAAAATGCTTTTTTCCACTCTCATGACCGCTGAAGAAAAAGAGAATAATAGATATAGAAATGCGCGAGGAGTGATCTAGAAAAAGGATATTGACAAGTTGGAAAATAAATCTAAAAGGCTGGATCACAAAATCCGATACGAAGAGTAAAAGTCAGTCAGGGTTGCCTTTATTGATGCAAAAACACTAGAGATGCGAATCTCCCAAACAGAGATAAAAGCAGAAGAATATCCACAAAGAACGCGGAAAAGTTTCCTTATTTTGTCCCGGGCTCTTTCTTCTTCCTTGGAATATGATCTCCTGGCGTGGCTTTGTTAGAAACAAAAATCTGAGATCAACTGCTGAAAGCAACTAATTTACTCATGTAATCAGACCTTTGAAATAATTTATTACAAGTAACTCGTTAATAGGGCCAATAAGAAGGTACAGATAATGTATATTTGTAATAACTTTTGTAATGCCACATTTGAACTGGGTAACCCATCCCCGGCCTGCTGCTGTTGAGAGCACATTGTAACAGAAGCTGAGTGAGTGCAAAGAGAGGCTTGTCGCCGCCACCGCCGTCGCCGCTGTAGCAGTAGCTCATGTTTCGCTTGCTCACAGCAGAAGAAGAAGCTCTTAGCAAAGAGGACTTTTTTCTTTGCTTTTACTTGTCATTTATATCTTTTTGCTTCTTCTATTCTCGGGTGTATAGTCTCGGATATGAGAGCATTTTCATGGCCCAGAGCCCAAACAAGGCTGCTGCGTGTTATTCCCTCAGCAAGGACGAAGCCATTGTATGTGCCCCAGGAAGATAAGACCGAGCAGCGAGTGCTTTACCAATAAAAATGTGTAGAACCGAGATTTTTCTGGGCTCATCGGTGTGAAGAAGGCTCGTCGTCGAGTCTCTTCCGCTCGATAACCTTTTTCACTCTCTCAAATATAGATGAGGCGAGGAGAAGTCTCTTTAGGAGCCGCCGCGATTCTCCCCCAAATCTGGATGAATATTGTCAATGATGTTTAAGCAAAAAAGTGTCTCTAGCTGCCAGGAAGACGGGAAACAAATCCGCTTTTGGGAAGGAAAAGGAGTCAGTGTTCAATACAATACGAACTGCTAAGGAACCTGTCTCTGCAAGCAAATCCCCTCCTGTATAATATTCTTTTGGGAATATAAGCCTGCTCCCCTCTTCGTCTTCTTGGTACATTGGCTGAGCTGCCGCCGCCTTCTCAGAGGCTAATGAGAGCAAAGCAGGCGTACAAAATCACTGGAGCGAATTAAAGAAAATCTGCCTCTAGCAAGCTGGGGGATTTTCCCTTTTCTCCTTGCTTTCGCCATTTAAAGAAACAAGAGAAGAAGCCTTGAAGCGGATTTTTTGCACCCCATAAAGGATTTTTTGCCGATTGTCCCTTGATGATGGTTTTAAGCCACTCGGTGTGAAATACAAAATCTCGCTTAAAATATCGATTTATACGTCTAACCTCGGATACGTTAGAAATCAATGCTCACCCTTTTCAAACAGCCCAGGACGGAAAAAGTAGAATCTCTCCTATTCACTGATGTGTTTCGTGGCTTTTAAGAAACGAACTTTTTGCCTTTCTTCCCCTTTTCGTGTTCTGTTTAATGATCGTTCGGACAGCGGCGATATATAAAATGGTGGCAATGTGTTAAACCTTTAGCGATGAAGCACCGTTTTAACCATTTATTTCGGGAAGAGGAGAAAAGAAAACGTTTCGTACCGTCACACTGAGAGCATTTAGGGATGCCATTATGATTTAAATATTAGTGTAATTAGTATAATTTACTGACAAAAGCATAATTTAGTACTGCCAGATTGGTTTAGGAATACCATTAAAATAATAATTAAACCATAATGACATAATTGCAACCCTTTTCATCGTCACGATATCTCATTGCGTTTGCAACCATTTGCGCGCGTGCAAAAAACGCGAAAACTTTTTGAAGTACGAGAATCCTTTTTAGGAGACAAATGGTGGCTGTAGTGAGAACGAAGAACGACGATTGTGGCTTTCCAAATGTTCTCCGTACAGAACTTTCTCTTGTAAGAAGAAATCCGTTAGTAGGCAATTTTTCCATCAGCGGAGATTTAAAGGGATTTTCAGCCCATGAGGATTTCAGAGTTAGTCCTTAAAGGGACATCTTCTTCCGGCCGGGGTTCGTAGGCAGTGCAGAACATGGTTATTGCTAAATGAATGACTTAAATATAATCTGAGCGTGTATGTTTTATAGACAAAAGTTTGTATTCTCAGTCACGGCCAAGACTTTTAGTGCAGAAAAGGGATAAAAAAAGCGTCGCTTAAAATATGTGTCAAGAGAATATCGTCCTAAAGTCGGGCATATGCGATGACATCAAAGCGGCAAATTCAAGGGGAACATGTGCTCAAGAAGAAAACGTATTAAATGTGCATGTCAGAGCAGAAAAGGGACTAATAATAGACTTGTTTAAAGAACACAGAGAGGGACAAAAAGGAGGAAACTTTTGGTGACAGCAAAAAGTCTTTTTTCCTGACAAGGACAAAGTGAAAACTAGATGACACAAAAAGGAGAAGAAGTGCAGACGTGACTTTTCAAAGCTTATTTTGTGTCGTAAACACTTAAAATAGATATTTCCTTTAAAACCAGGAAAATGTTGTTCACTGTTTTGGGGGTTGAAAGTCAGAACGCGTGCCGCAGCTCCAGTTACATCATTGCCCCACTTCGCTAGCCCCGAGTCTGATTATCATATGAAATGTGTGGTTGGTGGAAGTCTAACATTGCTTTTTTGGGACTACAGGGGAGAAGGAAAAGTTTTCTACGCGTGTGCTCCTGAAAATCCTAATTAGTCCCTTTGAACCAAGCGAGAAAGCCCCGAAATAGCCACCCTTAAAACCCACATGTTCGAGCTGGGATCCTAATCTTGGCATTTGTTGTAAACTTAGACACCACAAAAGAAGAAGAACAAAAACATGTGTATAAAAATCCGCTCGCATTAATATTAAAACAAGAAAGCTCATTAAATTTGAGCATATGTTCGTTTTTCGTTATCTCCTCATTTATTCACAGTAGCTTCGTTTCGTATTCATGATGATAACGTAAAAAAGGACGGTGGAAAAATAACGTCGACGGTCGCGTGCGCAGATGAACAAATGAAAGATGAATGAGCGTTACGAGACAAAGCTAGTCACGTGATATGCAAAGCAGGGTTGCCATTTTGTACTTATAATGGTCGGAATGAATGCTTCATAAATGCCCTTAAAAGGATCTCTTGGCAAAACAACAAAACGTCATTGCTGTCGATCGCAGGTTCCTTTTTCCCGCTGAGTGATTTCTTTATGCACTACATTAACGGTCGATCTCTCCTTTTGACCAAAACAAGAAACTCTCCTCGTCCGATTGTAATCAGCATGTCACCGAGCTTCGGATCTAGTTGAACACACAACGCAATGCCAATGTAATAATGTCTTTAACGTCGCTTTTAACATTCCTCGACAATGGAAGAAGAAGCCAAATTCTTGCACTGAGGTCACAAAGGCTTTTTCAATTTATTTTCAATGGCATAGGTGGGCTCAGTGGTTAGGGCTCCTTTGATAAGAACAGCCTCTTCTGAGCATGTATGCTGAATTATATGACTCTTAACCCTTCTTCTTCCTTTCTTCCAAATCAGGCATTGGAGAAGAAGATCATCTTTTTGGCTGTATTGCTGTAGTAATCCCGTTGGCAGCTGGCGACATTTCGTACATTCCTGTGCGCCGAGAGACTCCTTTTCGATCTCAATCGGTTTTCTCTGATGAACGAAAGAGACGATTTGAATGCAATAAGAGAGTGAAATTAATTATGGAAACTGTTTATTAGATCTGAAGGTATGTAGGAATCTTTCGATTTTGAACTTGAAGTATTGCATTGAAAGTGAGACAAATGAGATTCTCTGAAAATAATTCTCTTGAGAGCAGAACTAATATTATTAATCGAGACTTCTTCCTTCTTCCGTCCGAGGAAATGCTCATCCCATCATTTCTTGCATCCCGATTCATGAATAATAATAATCTCATTTTCGCCCTTCCTCATTTAATGGTTCCGATGGCTTCGTAATCATAATAATCATAATATTATTCCTTTGTGTGCTTCATAAACAAATGGCCTCGATATTATCATATTCCATGTCTATATTAACGCAAATGGTTTCCATCAAACGCAGATCTCTCGCTTTTCAATCCTCGCATTAATAACGCTTTTCAGCCGCTTATCAATAGCGGCGATCTCTGACACTTTTTCCCCTTTTCTCCCTTGATTGAACCCACTGTGGTGATAATTATTGATAGAGGACACAGTGGCATCATCGGAAGCAAACATTATTTATGTATAAAAACTACAAAGTAAATCCATTTTAATGAGATTAGAAGCAAACGTGCAAACCCACTGTGCAATATATTAAATTCCTGTGCCGACCCACTGTGCATGGTGACAAAGTTTTCTCTCTCCTTATTACCGATCGATGCGGAGATTCATTATGTTAACTTTGACACTTTTCGGCGATAATTCCTGTAACGAAGTCACAGAAGTTTAAATCTACTATGGAAGTTCTTTTCTCCAACTATAATGCCATCAATCAATTTGTGCCAACTTTACACTTTTTATATTATTCAAATGAGGAGGAGGAAGAATGGCACTTAAATTCAAATTTCGCGCCCTTTTTATTCCCCAAACTTTACAGACGATTGGCATAAATTAAGTTGAACTTTGTGACTCAATCTAATCATCGTTTCGTGTGTCAACAACTTCCTCCAGAAATAACAGCTTATTTTAAGGAAAGAAGGCCTTCTTTTGTCCTTCAGTTCAAATTGGACGCGACACCGGAGGGACCTTTGACGCTATATTTCCCATTTCCGACGTGACGTTAAATTTTAATGCTGTTGTTTGCGTGTGCTGTAATAAATCTTCATGACAGATGAAGAATCCTTGAACTTATAACTTACAATCAGACTTGTTTTCCACTCTTCATCAGGAGGAGAAATATGGACTGGGATCGACCTGCAAACATCCAGAGGAATGGCAATAAAATAGTGATTTATGACAAGGAATACGGACCGCGCCAGACTCACAACAAACAGGCCCCGATATCAGGGTTGCTTATGGAGGCTTGTTCAACATTTTCTTTAACTATAACACTGTCCTGTTTATGCAAAAGCATCAACCCTTGGACTTACATACCATCCAGACAAATTTCCTTATCCCGGAGCGACCTTTTTCCTTCTTCGTGACCTTATTTCAGTTATGTCCCTCTTTTAGTAAGAGAGAGAGACAGAAGGCGAGAGGGAGCGAGAGCGAG
>LR141990.1:0-11295 GCA_900659605.1 Tisbe holothuriae | reverse complement strand
CGCGACTTCTCGCCCACCATTGGTCTTCTGCTCTCCATCGTCCGGTTACTGCAGGCCAGCATGGGCTGCTCAAGATCGATCATATCCGGGCGCCGTTGGCCCCCTCACCCCCCACTATCCGACTCTGTTCTCCTCCCCCACAACAAACCCCACACAGCTGGTTCCCGAAGGAACTCCACCAGCTGCGGTACTGTCCACGAGTGATCCTCGTGGAATTTTCCAAGTATTAATCTACTTTTATTCAATAACGGGCCACATTCTGTGGCCAAGTGATACGAGTCTTCTCTGTCATTTGAGCAGAGTCTACAGAGCTGCGGAATTACAGGATTAACTTTATGCATATGTCTGCCTAATCTATTGAACCCGGTAATGAATTGCAAAACCATATTTAGTGTGTAACGGTCTAATCTAATTAATTGGTCTTGTTTAGTCGGGTCCACCTTAGTGTACCAAATTTTAGTTTGAATTCTCCCTGAGGAATTCTTCCATTTATCATTCCAAAAGGAAATAGCTTTATGTCTTATTTTTGCTTTGTAATAAGACATAGGTTTGTCTATTTCAACTAAGGCACAATTTCGTCCCTCCTTGGCAAGCTGATCAGCCGTCTCATTGCCTAAAATGCCAACATGGGCCTTAACCCAAGTCAAGCTGACATGGTTTATCTTGCTAATCTTATTGAGTTCCAATTTTGTCTGCTTGACCAGCTTGGAGGTGGACGTGACACTGAACAGGGCATGAATAGCAGATTGGCTGTTGCTGAATATATTTATCACTGAGCTAGATATATCTGAGTCACTGATCTCTACACAGGCACTCCGAATGGCTTGTATTTCTGCCTGGAAGACTGTCGCTTCATCGCGGAGGCTGCCGCTAATTTCACTGGATAGGTCACCCTCAATGACTGCTCCAAAGCCTACTTTTCCTGCCATCTTTGAACCATCTGTAAAAATGGTGATGTTGGGATGAGGGAGCTCTTCCTCGTGGAAGTAGTTATATGGCTGGCGGGGGACTTTAGCCTGTCTGTACTGTCTAGTGCTACCTCATATTTAATGGCCAGTAGATCCAGGTTATATCTAAAACCACCTCTCCTGCAGGAACGTCCACTGAGAATAATGGTGTTCCAAGCAGTTTTGAAGGAGCCGCGGATGCGTATATATTTCTCTAGTGCTATTCTTTCAAGATTAATCTCTAGGGGCATTATTCCCAAGATGACCTCCAGCCCATCAGTGGGTGGTTGGCCGACAAAGCTTGTTATTATTTTACAGGTCATTCTGTTCAAGTCATTCATTAGCTTTTTCTGCTTGCCATTTACCTTGTGTACCCATACATGGCAAGATACTGCAAGAGTGGGGACCACTACCGCATCATAGTCATATTTTAGCCAGTGTGGATTTGGGCCTTTAGTATTGTAAATTCTATTACTAAGAGCTCCTAGCTTGCCCTTAGCAGCCTCAAGCTTATTATTTATATGCTCACTGAATGTTAGCTTGTCATCTATTGTGACTCCGAGGTATACAATACTATGAACAACCTCAATAGGCTTGCCATACATGTACACTTCAGGCATGGAGGGAATATTATGTTTATTTGTAGAAAGCATTAATTTTGTTTTCTTTATACAAAATTCCAGGCCAAACTTGTTGTCCCAGTCAACCATTTCGTCTACTAGTTGCTGTATAAGCTGGCATAACCGACTGAGTGATACACCTTTACATGTGCACCGAGCATCGTCTGCATACATAGAGCCAGACCTTTGTCCTGTATTTATTATGTATACCAGTGGGTCACCTCCTAAGTTAAAAAATGTTGGGGAAAAGCTGTCACCTTGCGGGCTACCTTGAGAGAGCATTCTTTCCTGGGATTGGCCATGGAGGTCCGCTGTAATAGAGCGGTTACGGAGGAAGTTTTCAAACCACTTAATAATGGAATTAGGCATTTTGCGCATTTTCATTGCTTCAATTGTGGCTTCGATTCGTAATTGATCAAAAGCTCCTTTGAGGTCACAGAAAATGGTGAGGGCATACTGGCCAGTTAGAACAGCTGACTCAATGTCGTCTACAAGCTCAGCGATCGCAGTGTCAGTGGACTTATTCTGAACAAAGCCGTGCTGTCTTGGGTGTAGTGGCTTATTGCTAAAGTGGGTGGCATCAAGGTGCCAGCCAAACATTTTTTCTGTCAGTTTTGAGACTATAGGTGATAGAGTAATAGGCCTATAAGTCCTAGCATAGCTCTTGTCTTTCTTACCAGGTTTCTGAATAAATATGACCCTGCTGTTACTCCAGATACGTGGCACATGGGCCAGCCCAAATGAAAATCTTAGCAAGACTAGTAGCCTATGAAGTATATTATCAGGGAGATTCCTAAGCATTTTAGCTGTAATACCATCTGGACCGGGGTTTTTGTCCCCAAAGTCATTTATTGCATTTTTCATAATCTCCATAGTTAGAAAAGGTTCCTTTTTTAGATTACTTTCTGTTATATTTCTCTTTTTATCTGGAACATATCTTTCCTCTGGGGTAATTATTCTACTGCCAGGGCAATGTTCATCTAACATAAAGTCTAGAGTATTCTCCGGATTGATGATTGCATTGTTATCCCGTAGCAATCCCACCAGGTTATTTGGTCTTTTAGGCTTACATAATAGGGCTATGCTTCTTGCGTCTGCCAGATTGTTTATATATTCATGACGAGCATTGCTTGGAGTGTTCATATCAAAGTATGAGGTGGACTATGAGATTGGAAATGTGACGACGCCTGCTCAGCGAGATTGTAAATACAGCCATGAGAATAATGGATCCAATATGTTTGAGACGTATTCACAGAAAAAGTGTTATTTTGAATGTCAGTATAAGCAGGTATAACAGAGTTACTACAAAGAAAAATGTCAAATTTTATTGATTACATGCTTTTTATATAACACTACAGTAACTGTTAGTATTTATAAAATTGTAGGCATAACGTCTTCCTACAAAAACCATTGAAGAAAGCTTAGGAGGGCCAGTTCTTACTTTTTTGTCTATGCACTTATCTTGTTTTTGCTCAAATTGTACTGGTGACCCCATATCGTATATTTTTGCGCACTACCTTTCGGTTCATTCACCAGTCCGCGCCAAATTAGCAATTTTTATCATCATGCCATAGGGCAACCTTTTGGGTCGGAGCCGAGCGATATGTGAATATGTCTACCATGGCCACCAATTGCTTATGTTACATTAACAAAAGTTTATCCCCCCTAATTTCACAGGCAGTAGAAGAGATCGGTTGCATCCCCTGGGACTACATCCACTCGGACACCGCCTACAACCTCCCTCTCTGCTCCCGCAACAAGGTCACCCACTTCCAGCGGATCATGCTCAATGACACGTTCGACTGCGACTGTCCGAAAGAATGCAACACTCTGATCTATGAGCTCACTGTGGATACGATGAAGTGGGATGCGAGTCTAGCGTGTGCGGATGAGAAGACGCTTTACTTGGCTTATGATGGGTAATTTCAGCTGTCCAAATGATAAGAGTTCTCTGGCCAAAATTGTAACTTTACAGGAGAGCCAAAGACTCCTTTTAGGAGAAGTTTTACTATATGTACTGAAACATTTTTTTTACTATAAAAGGTACAAGAGGTGTTAAGAACTCTCATAGAGCTTGTTTCAAGCATTATACAGGTGTTTATTAATAAGCTTTGGCGCTGCTTGCTTCTTATCCTTTGGACAGTCGATTTATGCTAAGACTAATGCAAGACTTGCTGATATTACATAAAATCTATTTCTGTAAAAAAAAATCTACAATAATTTGTTTGTTTTTCATTTCGTCTTCCATTATCCTTGCAAGCTTGGTATCTCTCTCCAACATTTCTCTTAACTAAATGAATGTTTCATTACCTTTTCAAGGATAAATCACGTGACCGACAACCTATATTGGAATTACATCCATTGGAGCAAATGGTATGTGACAACATTTGGAACTCCATACATAAACATGCTTTCAAGGTAATTTTAGCCATTTATTCATGTTTGTTAATGATAACCCGCCAAGTTTCGTTCAGTACTACGTTCACGCCGTTAACTTGTGTTAAAGTTAACATGCAAGATTAAGATAAATGCAACACAAGAATAAGGAAATTTGATGGGCATGGTTCTAGAACTCATCCTATTTCCAATATGTCCGACATATCAAGTTGAAATACACATTTCATGATGTCCATAGTAAGATATAGGGGTGTAAAACGGAATTCCGGAATTCCGGAATTCCGGAATCGAGATGTCGGAAACAATTCCGGAATTGAAATTCGGAATTCCGGAATTCCGTACAACATAAGGTTTTTATTAAGCGAAATAGGCAATATGAAATTTTTCTGAAATTGTGCTTTAAAATGGCATCAAGCATGGTTGATATGTATAATGCATATACTAGCAGAAGTTAGGTTCAAATCAGTCTATTTTGAATAGCCTGCCCAGCTACCATATACCATATTTGTAAGAATTCTATAAGAACAGTTTATGATAGCAAGTATGTTAAAAATATTTGTTAAAAATCTTTAAAATAGGGCATGACAAATTTTAATAAGGCTTCTGTCATCAACATAACTATAAGAGAGATTTTTGATTCTCTATATAAGAGCATTGGTACATCAATGTTACATATTAGAATGTACTTATGTAAACAGGAATATGATACTGTGGACAAGACTGGACACACAGGTTACATATTCTCCTAAAAGAACCTTCATTTTCATTACCTACTATATAGTAGATGCATTTCAGGCCAAAAACATTGTTTTAACAATGTTAAAGGCTTATTACTGGGGAAATTGCCATATATGTATATGCAGTAAAACTCATATGTAGTGCGGAATTCCGGTAATTCCGGAATTGAGGCCTCTCAATTCCGATTCCGAAAATTTTCGATTCCGGAATTCATTTAACACCTCTAACTGTACTCTTCCAGGGAATCTAGAAATTTCTTAAATTCTAAGTTGCTTTTGACACAGTTAAGGTACAGTTCTATTTTTATAATAGATGTGAATCAATGTTTTATCATTTACAAAATGAATATTAGCATGTCTCTTAGATAATTCAATAATATGAGAAAATGACTTCTGTACACATTTTAGACAACGCTCTATTCCACTGCTTCTTACCTACAAGAAAGTTCTCCTTTCTTTCACTATCTATATTCATAATGTCTGCTCCATGGGAATGGCAATTTGCAAACTTTTGAAAAGTAAAAGCAAAAGGACAACCTCCCCATTTTGTAATACATCTATGATAGTCTTCAGGGAATTGTTTAATACAACGATTACTCTCGGGGTGAAAGTGCCAAGAAGAGGGACACCAATCTAAGGAAGTAACAAGAAATATCAGTAAATATATATTCACCTTTGCACAGGTACAGTTTTTAAGGGTAGCAACTTTGATGTGCTTTAATATGTAGAAGAAATAAAACACTATATTATAATGGTTTTTATTGACCTTGAGGTCCCAGAATGAGAGAAGGAGCATTTGTAAAGTGCAGCTTGTATAATGAAGGATTAAGGTTCGTTGGACATTGAATGATGAGTTTAATAGCTTCAATGGTGTCAGATATGAACTCCAAAATAGGTTGGCAGCTGTAATGCTCCTGAAAGAAAGAGATATGAAGTTTAGGTTCAAAAATAGTTGTCCATACTTACTGTGTAGTTAGACCTATCTATTAATGTTACACTGAAATCAGCTGAGATGTATTGCCATAGACCTGAGAAAAATGTAATATATTTCATTAATTATATGTATATATATAAATATTGCCTTACCTCTATGAAAGGTTAATACATAATTTGTCCGAGATTTTATGAATTCCTGCGTAATACTCATTGTTGTATTAACAAGTGGAAAATCCAATTTTTCAATTGCAACCCCTTTAAGGTCCCATAATTCAGTACCAAGCAACACTTGCTCATTCCATTCTTGCAACAGTGCTTTAGGATTGGGTTCATACCTCAGCTTAGAAAAAAACTAGAGTTAACTACATAAGAGTAGTTGCTTTGAAAAGATGTAATTGAATCAGTGAATAGAGGAATAATTTTAATTGTCAGTAAAAAAGATATTCATATAACGAATATAAATTTTGTGTGATAATGAATGGTTAAAAATACTAATAAGTAAGTAGTAAGTCCCAGAATGAGTAAAATTGACACGAATGAAACCAATGTACCTTTGTCATCACGTTTTGCAAGTCTTTTTCCATATCTGGCAGCAGATTTTTCCTCAGACTTGCTGCCTCCTGACCCTCCAAATCAATCCAACTATGTTTAATAAACTCTTTTAATAACTTGTATGAGGGATCTGTAATTTTGTTTGGAGGACATTCTGAATTTGGGTCCAATGAACACCGAACATCAAACTGATTTAACAGAATGCGAGGAAGATTCAAGCGATCAGGAAATTGGAGAGTGCATATTGTAACTAAAATGAGTAAGTAATTTGATAATTTAGGATGTTATCTAACTTTTCTTTCTATTGACTTGTTTTACTATCTTAGAAGTAATATACAGATTACAGTTGAATATTGCTATGAAATCATCTCATATCATTGATAATTATAATTATAAGTACCTGTAGGCAAATAGTCAATTGGCCTTTCTGATTCAATTACAATAAAAGGATCTTCCTTGATGCCAATATATCCAGTTGTGGTCAAGAAGCTTGCATATACCAATGCAGATATTACAGCAAGGAACCACAAGCACTTCACAAGGACATTTCTTAAATATACCGTGATGTGAGTAGTAGAGGTTGTACTATAAACTGACACTGAAGATACCTTTCATACGAAATATACATAAGCCCATGAATAGATGCAATGTCAAGGTACTCCCTTAAGTTATTAGGGAGGGTCAAATTTGACCCTTCAGTTTTTACATCGTGTCTCATGGTATTTAAAATCCAGTAGGCAATTTCCGCAAAGACAAGGAATGAGAAACCACTGAAGAGGCCAATGGTGCCACCTAAAAGTACAAGTGGCAGGTAAATGACAGTGTAAAAATAGTTCTTCCTTTAATTGGGAATGTTTTAAAGGTTCTACCTATCATGCTAAACTCCTCAAAGAATGATGTGGCTGATTTGTATGTGACAAGGCTGCCAGCTTCATTCATTATAACCACCAATATAGACACATCTTTGTGCATCTTGTTGAAACAGAACTCAGCTGAAGCAACCTCTGAGTTGACCAGAAATCCTTTCTTCACTGAGAGTTCCTTCAAAAATACCAGAATGATTAAATGTTTACATAACAACTATATGGCAGGGATAAATTTGGCCTAGCATTTAGTAGATTGTACAGTAAATACTTTTATGCTAAGTACAATATATTTTTTTAATCATTTCTGATATCCTCACTCCAGCCCAATCTAAGAGCCACATACAGTGTACACAGCATAAATATATACCTGCATAAATGGTATCTTGTACATTGGATACTGAACTGCTTGAAAGAATTTCTGGTTTCTACACTCCTGCTGAGGGTCAATTGATATTGTATCCCTCTGGTAGGTGAACCAAACTGAGTCACAGTCATCAGGACAGTGGGAGTCATCAAAACGCTGCAGGGTCAGGTTTTGATAAAAGAGCTCTGTGAATAAAAAGAATATTATATCCTGTGTTTTAAGATATTTAATCTTCTTTAATCATACCCGTCTCAACTGAAGAACAAATTTTGTATGACTCCTCACTATTCATAATATCCCATGGAATACAATTAAATTGTTCAACCAGCTCTCTGAAGGGTGGACAAAATTAAACACTATAAAGTTATTTATGGGCCATGGTTTTGCATTGTACCTTATTAAACTGCTTATTACACAAAGCCTCTGTGAATAAATCTTAAATTGGTTAATATGCTCTATAAGTGTCACTTCTTCAGGAAAGAGACACCCCCGATCAACCTTATCCAGATGGCGGACTTGAGAATGCAGCTGTTTTTGAACTGTAAGCAGCATGATATTAGCATGTATTACTCAACCAGGAACAGCTTGTAAATAACAGCTGCCATAAAACTATTTAACCTGGAATCAGATGAAGATTGACACGAAATCCAGCTTCCATAAAGAAAGTTGAAGAGTGAACATCAAAGAAATTGACCTGATGGAAGGTTCGCTAAATTCTTGTTAAACAAAGATAAAGGAAGAATTGTCTACCGGGCTTGAAATTGAAACTCTTAGTTGATTGTGCTGGTCTTTGCTTGACAAATCCATTCCGTGAGTGTCAAGCACTACTTCTAAAGTATTACCATCATGAAGATGATATAAATCCTTATGTAACGGCCCTTGATGATAGATTTCACTAAATGTCTCAACAAAATGAGAGCTTTTTACCAGACCTAAAAGAAAAAAGTATATTTGACATACAGTACTTCCAGGAAAAGTAATACTATTATAGTGAGCCCTGATATGATATATTTCTAATCTGTGGAGCTCACAACTACGTTTACATAGCCAATTGTTCCTATCGGTTAATATCATAACATCAGATATGATTATGATTATGAATATGATTCATGTATTACTTGTTATATGTGGTGTGTTAATAGCTGAGCATATTCCTCTGGAAGTAGGAACATGCCGAATATCGAAAGTCAGGTTTAGTTGTGAAGACCCAATCCGTGCAAAAGGGACAAGCTCCAAATTCTGAAGATTCATATTCCAATAGTTCTTGTCTGCAAAATATGTATCTATCATTATGTTAATATAGTATTAGGACTGGTCCAAACTTTGATCGGCTCCTTTGCCAAGTAGAACATTTATGAGCTCATTCTTAAAATAGTGTTCCAGATCAAGAAATATTGGTACGGGATTGAAGATGGGCTCTTTCATGCCATCCAAATAGTGAGAATTGATTATGTTTTTATCAAAGGAAGAGTCACTAACACAAATAGTATAAAAATTTAAAACTCATATATTAAATCGTAGGGATTACCTTTCTGTATCTCTGCCAAATGAATTGTGGGATTCTGAGCTCATTGCATATCCATATTGCTCCACTAATGCACTGTATCTCGCCAGAAAATCATGCTTATTCATCATGACATTTCCCAAGATCCTGTAATACATCCCATAGTGTATATGTTGTAATAACAGCCTCTCATATACTTGCCTGGACAAACGCATTGATGACATGACCATATGCAGATTGTCATGATATACAACATCTCTAGACCTGAAATTAGCCCTAATATGTACTAAACTTAACTAAACTTTTATGCCAATACCTTGTCCAGTTCATCAATAAGTTATCATGCACATTCAAACTACTTGGAATCAATAACATTTCATGAATTTTATGCGCCTTTATGAGCTCTTCCATTATTTCAGTGAAAACCAAGGAAGTTCCATCATCTGACAATGAGTTCAGGTTTGTCAACTGTTGCTTAAAAATCATTCCAAGTCCCTGTTGTCTCAGTGGTCTTAGATAAAAATGTTTCTTGGCGATATAGAGTATTCTGTCATAGTAGGTGCAGAGCCCATTGAGGCAAACATCAGCTTTGGGTAAGGTGAAATTGGTCTTTGAAGGGTAATCTGAAAAGTTCTTAGGTAGCTTTAAGTCACCTTAATAATGCAAGTGTACTTTGAATTAATCCTATATTGCTAATGCTGTCATCCACTTTGTCAAGGGTGTTCCTAAATTGGAAAATAATAATATCTTTTCCCCAATACAATGAGCTAGGTACCATAGTTCTGAGTCCTCAATGAACAACCAGAGATCATTTGAATTATCAAGCACATCATAATATCCTTCATCATACTTGGCAAGAAATATGTTCATAACCTAAATATATAATATTAGCTCCAGTTTGTACAATATTTATTACATTACATCCTTAAAGTGGTCTTCAGTAAATCTATACTCTTCAACATTGGGCTTAACTTTATAATTTTGATGAGCAGCAACATTGGAAGATTCCATAATAATGTTGGCAAACCTGGCCAGGGCTTCCTTTAGCTTTTTGTCATGGATAGGAACTAAGGAAATACGCTTTTAGCTTAGAAAACTAAACAACATTATTTTTGGTCGATCATGTCATGACTTACAGTACCAGTCCATAAGCTGGGACCAATCAAACTCTCCTCCTGCAAAATAAAACAATATATATGGAAAGACAATCAATATGTGAAAATTCCTGCCTGTGTTCAAAGTGATCTCATGATAAAGTTTTTGAACCCTGTTCAACATTGGCTTAAACTCATTTTTCAAACTTTCAGTCCTTGCACAGTCATCTTCTTCACACCAAAACTCCAATTGGTCCAGAGTCAACGCGAGCAAATTGAGAGCATCGGGTGGCTGCAATATATATTATATCAGGTGGGTAAGCCGACTTTTTGGTAACTTATACCGCTTCAGAACAAATTGTGACGGCTGGCCACGGCCAATCCTTGCTCGACTCTGGTACAATATCTACAGCCATTGGGTGCTGGTTGACAAAACCAAAGAAGTCCTGAAGTATGATCAACTCACAAAGGAAAGAGGAAATCACAACACACAACCTGAGGTGGACATTAATTTTGATAACTCTTAACTAAAGTCAAGAAACTTTGTTGCCTATTTAAGAAAGTTTAAAACTATTAAAATAAATTGAACCTCCTGCCGAAAACTATACGACAGAGCAATCCGTAACTAAACATAATTACCAAAAGAGCGACTTCAGCCCCCATTTCGTCGTCCCACTTGGTGTGATGTACGCTATCCCATGCACCGGAGTTGCCTCACAAAACTCCAAGAAACGGGCTCTCAGCCTTGATGATATCGCAGACCTTGACAGTAGCATGTTGTCCCGAGGAATGGCCGCCGAAGTTCCAGACAGTCATAATGAACATCCAATTACATGACAATGGATTTAAAATATTATATATTGCGTATAAAATAGGGAAAACTATATATTATATTTAATGGGGAATTGCTAGACGTCTGAATTTCGATATTGGTCACTAGTTTGAACCCAATATATTGGGTTTGAGAGAAAGCTAGCTTTTCAAAGCGTGTGTGTTAAGATAGTCTGTCGGGAATATGCTATTTAATTTACTACTATTAAGAATGATTAATTGCAATTAATTGTGACTGCTATTTTATATGTTTATGGCTATGTGATAAAATCAGAAGCCAAAGTTTTATAGAATATTCTTTATTTATTTATGTACCTGTTGTACGTATTTACAATTGCTGGTGTGCTCTAATGTAGGATAAAATGTAATCTATATCACCGCATTTTAAATAAAGCTAAAACGACTGTATTTACATTGACATGATGATAGATGGCACACCATGTACGC
>LR141988.1:0-11309 GCA_900659605.1 Tisbe holothuriae | reverse complement strand
TATATCACCGCATTTTAAATAAAGCTAAAACGACTGTATTTACATTGACATGATGATAGATGGCACACCATGTACGCTATTACACCTTATTTATGACCCCCTAAACATCCTTTAGACCCTCCAAGAATAGAAGTGCGAGGAATGTCCACCAAAAGGAGCAGCGAGCAGCAGCATATTAAATATTTCCTTCTACTATGCCAAATATAGTCACAGCTTTATATACTTGCATGCTCAACAGGCTCAAATTCATTTAACTGCGTGGTATTATTCGTGAGATATGAAAAGACTGCCTCATATACTCAACAGTCTTCACAATGCAGCCTTTCTCCTCTACACCCCATCTTCAGTGGCCTTCAAAGAACCTTGTTTAGCAGAGGACGAGGAGGAGGAGGAGAAGAAAGCCCCCAAGAGGCCTCTGCTGCAGTCTATAACACAAGAGTGGATGGTAGTTCTGCCAGAGTGAGATCAGTTTACAAAGGAACAAACAGATAAAAAGAGATGCTGAGTGGACGTGTGGTGTTATGTTTTGGGTTGGTGTTGGCCCTGGGAGGGGACCTGTTTGGGGCTGGGTCGCAGTTCCAGGGCATGGGTGTGGACGGGTCTATGGCCAGGGGAATTGGTAAGTTTTGAATAGACACTATATGCACTTCCTAATTGGGTATACAGCCAATTTAAACATTATAGGATACTTCTTTTAAACCAGATTGTTCTATTTATATCCCGTTTCCCCCAATAAAGCCAGACTTTTGCCTTTAAATAGAACCACTTGATTCTATTTACAGGCTTTCTAAAGGCCAACCGCCACGACAAGGTGAAGCCCTGGGACGTCCGCAGACACAACAAGCCGCTCTATTACTACAGATACGACATGGAAGATGAGGACGACAAAAAGTTAAAGAATCAAGGTGAATGAATACGCATTTGTCGGCATAAATCTCCAATCAAAAAGTCTTGTTGAGGAGGTTGCGGTTGGTGGGTTGCAAGGTTCCGTTGTAGTGCCTTCGTAGAGAATGTTCTTGTACTACTAGACATGTATTTTAATGGCATTAACGGCATGCTTTCAAATTTCAATGATCTCAGTGTATAAAGGAAGATTTAGAACAAGTCCAGTAAGACCAAAGCCCTTTGACCCGAGCAAGACGTATCACTTCCAAATACAATTAGAATTACTAAACATATAAGTTTAGGAAGCTAAGTCAAACTTCGAAAAAAAAATACTTTAAATTTCCACATTTCCACATATACACTAAAAAGTAACATTGCATTGTTTCCTTTGTTGTGCAGCTCCATCTGACGGCCCCGCTCCCTGTGTTGGCCTCTGCTATTACAATAAGCTCAAGGCCTTGGAGGAGCAGCAACAACAAGAACAAGAGGGAGGAGTTGAGTACAGCTTTGGAAGTCAGGAAGACAGCGGGGCAGGAGATCAGCAGAGTGGTGGTGGACCACATATAAAAGAGGTGAGTAATTAAAGAACGTTCTTTGAGGAAAAGTACAGCCATTCTTGTAAATAATTGCACACATATTGTATTATGTAATAATTAATTGGGGGTATATAGGAAGATAAAACCGGCAAGTTACATTCATTGTGTAGCAGTAGAATCTAAGTATACATTCATGTATTACCAACCTCTAACAAGAAGCTGAGGATATCGATATCGATATCAGCCGACATGTTAACACAGCCTTTTTGGCTTTCACTCTCCATTATTATTACTCAGTCACAGAATCGGAAAAGGCCGACGAGAAGAAGTGACTTTTTGACAGACAGAACCCAGATTTTTCTTCTCCTTCCTTCCCTTTTAAAAACTTTGTGCCGATTTTCATCTGAACATTGTGTCAGGAAAAGAAGAAAGAAAACGAAGCCGAGTTTTATTGAAAGGGAAAATTTTCCCAGTTATTTTCTTTCCAAGGCATATCTTCTGCCTTTATTGAAAAAGTTGGACCGAGGGGAAATTGAGTTTTCCCTACCTTCAACTCGTACCTTTGGTGCTAAAATAAGGAGAACACATCAATTATATGTTCCTAAATGGACCCGCACATTCCCGATCCGCTGGTAACTTTTTAACAAGCGGTCTCCTGAACATCTTGATCCCTGAATATATTATAAATGATGACGTGTAAAGAGAAGAAGGAGAAAGGATGTCTAATCAGTTATCATTTGTTAGAGATATTCCACACGGCCGTAGTTACAGTAAACTTAATCCTAAATGACTTATATTTCTAGGAGATTGTCTTTGAGGAGCTGACGACTAAGGAGCCGTGCGTGGGGCTCTGTCACTACTACAGGACGATGGGAATCGATAATCCATACGAGAAGAGGGCGGAGAAGAGATTTGCGCCAAAGCATTGAAGAAATAATTAAGATGCTTATTAAACAATCTTCAGCAATTCTGTATTGTTAGAACCTCTTTTTTTAAAGTATCGAAGAATCCAACAAATATCCTCTTCTGATCGAAGAGCAGCTTGATTGTACCAAGAAGTGTATGTTTCTTAGAGTTACATAGATCAGCGAATTCTTTCGTTCCAACAAGCATGAAGACGTTAACAAGATCCGCAATGTCACTTTTCCCTCTTTTTTGCAATATTAATAAATATACAGGTTTTTTATATAGTGTCCTAAAGTATTGGCCTGAAACTGGACTTAAACAGGTCTTTATGCAATCCTTATGAAGTCAAAAAATGCAGAGCAGGTTAGGTACTTTTATATGAATGGGACTTTAAGACATAGAAAAACTATATATTTATGCTTGATAGCATCTAGTGAGAATGATAATTTTCAAGGTAGGCTCCAAAATGGCCAAGAGAGAGCTTCCTCCATTTCAATAAAACTTGTTTCAGCTGGACTTTTTGAAGTAAAACTTGTGTCTAACAGTGTAAATATTCATGTGAGATCAATTTCTGACTGCTTTGTAGCTTTTATTTGGCCTAAAAGATGTGTTACACCAGAAAAATCATTAATTTTATACTCCAAAGCAGTAACTTTAATGTTAAGGAGAGCCTAACTATAAACTTTTTGCAACTAAAATGGCTTTAAAGTGTGTGTAAGATAACTACAAAGTATATCTGACATAGATATTAGCATTTACCGGAACTATATGTGGCACAAGTCCAAAACAATCTTCATTATTGGGCTTCACAGTAGCCATTTATGAAGTAAATGGTCAAAATTAACCCCTGTTTTCCAAAGTCTAAAATGCTAATGCTAATGCTAAAAATAGATAACAATGATGTGTTCATATAAAAGTATCAAATCTGCCCTGCACTTTCTTACTTAATAAGCATTTTGAAATTGGCACGTTTTAGACCAGTTTTGGGCTGATACTTTAGGACACTACAAAAAAACCCTGTATTTCCACTCCTTTCCGTTCATATCTAGGCTTTCACGCATATTTACAGCTTAAACTCCTAATCAAACAACCCCAAATATGTACGTTATTACGAAATAAATTTGTATAAAACAGAATTGTCCTTGATTATTACCTTTCCCCTCCATTTAACCCAGTCTCACATGTACTATCATCATTTCATTCTCGCAAGTTCATTTCCTGCTGCAGATCACAGATCTCCTCCTGCCATAAAAACGTCATCTTCTTATTCCCGGGAAGAAAAATGCGTAGATAAACTTCACCCCATTGTCGAAAAGAAAGCCCTAGAGCGAACGAGGAAGAGCTTATAACTCCCCAAAATAGCGGCTCACAGTGGGGTCTAATGGGCCGAAATGCTGAAACACAGACTTCCATACAACCAAGATCTTTTTCCCCCTAGTAAGCTATAATCAGCATAATAAAATGTCCCACTGTGCGCAGCAACATGTATTTCGGCGATAAAAAGTTAGCCGACAACGCATCTGCCGTCGTTATATAAGCTGTCTACTTGCATCTTGGCATATTCAGTCGATTGAACCGGTTCAACATGAGCGGACATAACAACACCATGCTGAGGGCGTTGATTGTGCTGGGCGTTTTGTCCACTCTGCTTCTGGCCGTGGTCGAGGCAAAGATGATGGGCAGAGGGGGAGGAGGAAGTAAGGAAAAGTAGTTAATTCTGTGGTATTCCAATGCGGTTTAACCAAGGACCTTGGGTTTAACTACGTATAAAAATATGAAACAGTTTTACTCCTTATTATACATATATTGTACATATAAGTTGCAATAACCTGAAATTTCAAGTATAATTCTAACAAGTTAATTTACTACATAGAACTTATATATGCACAAAAGTTAATAACTTTCTAAGTAATGCACTTCATCATAGTCAGCGGTTTTACTCTATACTAAACGTCCCTCTGCATTTTCAGGACGACGCACCCATAGCCGTAAACCATGGGACACAGGAGATAGGTACAACAAACCGCTATGGCAAGTCCGCTACGAGTCAGGAATGTACGACACGCCAGTCGGTAAGTGAACACTCTAACTTTGTATGGACTTCATTAATGTTATCTCATTTCAGAGCCTGTTCCATACTATGGCCCCAAACCTTGTGTTGGCCTCTGCTACTACAACAAATTAAAGGCCTTGGAAGAGGCGAAGAAGAAGAATGGTGGCAAAGAAGAAGAGAATGACACATCAAACGAAGGAGACCTCATTAGTCCGATGGAGGACTACAATGAAGAAATGGAAGAAGAGGAAGAAGAATTGGTGACAAAGGCACCAACAAGCTTCAGGCGGAAGAAACCTTGTGTTGGCCTCTGTCACTGGTACAGATCACGTGACTTGAAAAACCCTTATGAGGAGGATTATGACTATTACTAAGATTAATTAGCTTCTAAACCACTGTGTCTGCCACAGTATTCTCGACATTATCATTTTCCCCGCTGTGTTTGAATTTGAACAGCCAATAATTTATTCAATTACCATCATCATTTAGACCTTGGTTTTCCAAATCATATATATTAAATATTGTCAATTTTTGTAACCACTGTGTTTTTTTGACTCTGGATAGCCTTAAGCATGGAAGTCTGCTGTAAATAGAAACTTTCAAATTAACTTTCACAGATACTACTATGTATGTAGATGTGAATAAAATTGCCTGTAAATTGAAACATATAAAACGAAATAAAGAATTTGCCAGTGTATCACAAAAATGCAATATAACTCTGGATTTGCAAATCCAGCCATAAACCTCTGGTTTAATGCGCGGAAGTCAGCCTTATTTAGCCATATTTAGCCCCGCCTGAGGAAGGAAACGGGGCAAATATTTGATCCTATTTTTCCGGGTGGTCGGATTATACTCGAATATTGGACATGAACGCTAAACGGACCACTTTTTTCACAATCTATAACTAAAGTCAAAGACCACTTCTTTAGTAGTCGCCGCTAAAGTATATCTAACTTTTTCGAAGTTGATTCAAAGAGTTGGAAGTTTAATTGCAATGAACTGTCATTCTACTTTAAAGGTTGCCGACTGACGTAGTTCCATCAACTTTCATCATCCATCATCTACCTCCTTTAGTCCTTTTTTATGCCCATTTAAAGTTAATCCCAGGCCTTGCATCCCATTCTGTCTCGTTACACCCGCCCCTAAGAGGCGACAAAAACGCCTCCGTCGACACTTTTTTTTCTCTCCGGACGGAAAAAGACTTCTTTATCCTCCAGTTGGCCCCCAGCACTCGGACGAGACAATAGAAGAAGAAGATGCCACGGATAGCCCTGATATGCATTGTTGCCATTGTTGCAGCGGCAACGATAGTGGACGCGGGGATGCTGATGGGAAAGGTGGGAGGAGGAGGAGGTGGGTATTGAGAGGTCGTATGCTACTCATTATGGCCTATTTAAGGCTGTTGTCTGTTAGTTGAGATTTCGGGAAAAAGGGCCTTTCTAAAAAGAATGGTATTTTATGGCATTATTTTAATGGAAGCAAAATACATGCAAGGAGGATGCAAGACTTTGCAAGGAATTCATATATCTGACATTTCTAGGAGTATGTGTGTAATGTAACTGCATTGCAGGTCGGTCTCACAAGTATGGGAGAAGGCCGTGGCAGAGGGACCCAAGGTGGTACGAATTGCAAAAGACACTCCAGGAAGCGGACTCATATCATCATGGACGCGAGCCGTGGGAGAGGGAAGGTAAGCGAGTCATTGGTCAATGGAACTACCTGTTATTAAACACCTCGTAGGATATCTTGAGCTCCTTCGTTCTGGACACGAGCCTTGTGTCGGCACCTGTCTGTATGAGAAGATGCTAGCAAAAGAAAGGAAGGAGGAGCAGCAAGAAGAAGAGGAGGAGGCGGCGGCCGTAGAGGAAGAGTTGGCACAAGACTACGTTCAACCGGTAAGAACATTGAAAGCAATGCAATGAACTATAATCTTGATATTCCTTTTTAGCCACCGGCTCCGCAGCCCACTGAACCCCCTCGTCAACGCAAGCCCTGCGTGGGGCTCTGCCATTACTACCGATCCCGGGGGATGAAGAATCCATACGACAAGAGAGTAATGGAATATTACTACGGGTTCTAAAAAGAGCTGCCAGATCCCAAATTTAAGCGTATATTATACATCACGGACCCAAAGATTCAAATTGGCATTTCTACCCTTTCAAACTGGCAAACCTCAAGTTGATATTACGATGGTGACGTCAATGCAGTTAAATATTGCCGAATCATATTGATTCAGAAACCATTCTTACAATAAAATATACTTTCTATTGTAGGCTTTCAAACTCTATAATATGTCTCTGTAGTATCTCTTTCTGCGTCTTAAATGGAGGAGGGGCTCAGAAAAAGTACTACAATCGATTTGTCAAAATTTCACTGAGTACAAACACAGGCAATTATTTACTTAACCCATGTTTTGCACCAAGAGTTCAATAAAATACTATATCCCATTCGTACTACGCTTTGTGTTAGGCGAATCGTTATTCCGTCGGGCGTCAAAGGACCACCTTCTCCTTCCTTTCTTCCCTCCTCTCCCCCGCAAATGTAGTGATAGATCTTTTCTCTTCCTCAGTGGCATTTGAGGGACTAAAGAAGGTAGAAGCAGCCTTCTTGCATGCTTGGCTCAAGGTGCTTATCATTCCAAGATGGTCTTTCCGAGGCTGGGTTGCGGTGGGGTGGTAGTGGTGGTGTTGGTGGTGGTGGTGGCCATGCTGTGCTCTGAGGTGGCTGAGGCCAAGGTGATGGGGGTTGGCAGGGGTGGATGTGAGTACAAAGCATTGACATACGGTAGAATATGTTGTTTATTGTATATCAATGCCTTTACTTAGCCGTTTATTTATTACTCTCAATGGATTTGCTTCTTCTGCAGCGTATATTTTTTTAAATAAAGATGTGAATGTGCCTACATTAAAAGAGCTCTTAAATTGGAGATTGAACCTTGCATATCTTAACAACAAGGCCAGTTTAGGAAATATAAGACCTCTCAATACTATTGTTTTCCTCTCCATTTGGCATATATTTAGGGAATTATAGAGTCAGAGAAGATCTATCTTTTGGCTGATCTGCATGTAATTATAGCTCCCCCGAGATCCTTAAATTAATGGGCATTAATGCAGTCTTGGCTCGCTGCTTAATTTATGGACATAGCTATCTTGGTTCGAGGAAAAGTCGAGAAGAAAATGTCACATGGTCTCCGTCTAGCCCTAACATTAAGCAAATTTAACGCTTGCACAATGCCTTGGTTAGTCTTTTCCCCCGTCCAATAATAGCTCTAGATAAGCTCCTTAATCTATTTTTCTCTATTGGTAAAGCCAGTAGCATTTTTGTGGAGGGAATAGAATAAAAAGCCACTTTGGAGCTGCGGGAAAAATAAGTCCAGGATGGAAGAAGAATGGTAACAACAATAGCTCTGTTTTGATACAAAACCCGTCGTCAAAACAACAGCTTTAATAATGTCTTTCAGTAATACTTTCAATGAAAATACACAGGAAATTACTAAAACAACGGAATTCAAAATTGTTTATCAATAAATCATTCGATCTTATTCTTCTTTAAAAGTAACAAACCACGTAAATATTTCGGCACTAACACTTAATTAATAGAAAAGCTATATATTTAGACACGTCCTAAGAGATTCCTACAGCATGCTTATTTCAATTTCCACGTTTTCGGTATAACATCTGCCTACCTTAATTTTTCTAGATTTCTCTACTTTAAGGCCGGAAGTCAAACCTTTCCACAGAGTTCTATACATGAGGACCTAATTTATATTTCTATGGCCTTCCACACACGTGCTTCTTAGAAGATGAAATACTCTGCTGGCTTCATTTGGGACGCAACTTGCATAGCAATGAAAAGATGAAGTAAAAATGAAGCTGTTATGTTGTGGGCCAATTGCATACTTGAACACAGGGCCTGTCTAGGTCAACGAGCCATAAACCCTCCACTAATAACAGCAAAAAGGACTGATTATGCATATATTTGATGTCAGGTGCTTTAAAGGATATAATTTATTTTAGGCTAGAACACCATATACTTACAACAGTAAAAAAAGAGTTATTTTACTGGGAGAATCTTTTTCATGTATGATTCACTTTGAAAGTTAAGTAGTACGCCGTCCTCCCTTTCTTGGAGGCGTTCGTGCGAAGGTTATTGAAATCTAGAGATATTTATATGGAAAATAATCTACTGAAAATAGAAACCACTTCTTCTATGTCATGTACCAAGAAATTTCCGTACATATACGAGTATAACGCGCAGGATTAGAGTCACACAATGTCCAATAAATTTCAATTAAAATAATCCTCTTTTTTTCTAGCCTACGGTCGCAAGGGCAAGGGCAGCGGTAAACCCTGGAACACCGGTGGAAAAGGTTATGGCCGCGGGTACTTTGGAATGAACTTCCGTAAGACTTCGTTAGTGTTATCATTGAGTTATTTCACTTCTCTTATTCTACTATTGTAGCTGGGAAGGAACGGACAGGACCGCCACCTTGTGTTGGGCTGTGCTACTACTTGAAGCTGAGAGCTATCGAACGTGCAAAGGCGGGACATCCGGTAAGTATATAAATTTGATGGAAAGGCCTATTCCCATGTATAAAAACAATCATTTTTAGCCAGAGGCAACCACCCCTGTTCCTACTGGCCCCACGAAACGCCCTTGCGTCGGTCTCTGCTACTACTACAAGTCCCGCGGCATGAAGAACCCCTGGGAAGACTACCAGCGCAAGAAAGAAGAGCGGGAGCGAAAGGAGCGAGAAAAGATGCAGCGTCGCTGGGAGGAGGAAGAGGAAAGGAGGACTGGCGGAGGAGACGATGAAAGCACTGGAGGAGGAGACGATGAAAGCATTGGAGGAGGAGACCCCAGGAAGAGATCGACATTGTGGCAGTGGGACTAGGATACCTCCTCAAAAGGAAAACTGTTTTTGACGCAAATATGCTCAATCTCTTGAATATGTCACTTACACGAATTGGAGAGGGTTAATTACCTAAAGCAATTTGGGGAAAAGGGGTTAGAAAAGACTTCAAAATTTTGTCACAAAAGGTACTTCAGTATTATTATCATCAACTGCTTGAACTCGGATTTGAATGGAAAGATATTTTCACGTTCTCTCTAGGGACGACGACGCCAGACTACTCGAACATTTTTGTATACCATAAAATATTTTATTCCATCTTTGATCGGCTTACAACTCTCCTTCATTCTACAAAGGAATAATAGACACTATATAATAATATATTATAAGAGCATTATAATAACGGTAACAACAGCTAATTGTTCAATGTCATGTATTAAAGTCGAATATATTTATCGCTAGTAATAAGAATACTATTTTCTAAACATTGCTTCAGGTTTTCTTTTCGATAAACGCTAATTTTAATAGTTGCAATTTGGAAGAACAAATTAGAATTCGGAACAGTTACAGTAGTAGGGGTTATAATATAGAATTGGCCACTGTCTTTTTTAATTTTAGATTGTTTGATAATCTCTTAATAATTGGATAGGAAAAGGCCGTTTATACGGCTATTGCTGTCTAGCAAGCCTGGTATGCCGGAGGTCCCATTGCAGGCTGTGAGGCCGCATTGTAGGAAGACATGATGCCTCCTGTCTGCTGCTGTTCATGCTGTCTTTGTCTGAAGCCGCCACTCTCCGAGTTGGTGCCAACAATAGATCCAGTGCGGCCATCAGATTCGGAGCCAGAGCCGGAGCCTGCAAGCTGGAGCAGTTGTACGGAGTGACCAGAGCCGCTGCCACCTGAAAAAGATTAATTAAATCAGTCCAGCATAAGGCCTCCTCTTTATAAACGTTTAACATTTTAATGTAAATATGTTACTAAGTGTATTAAGCCATCTGGGTTCAATTCTGTGAATACAGCAGCGGAAATTTGGTATCTATTCTAAGTAGAGAAGCTACTCGATATTGATTTTTAAGGCACTATAAAGAGATATAATAGGCTTACCCGAGCTCCTCGGCTGCTGGACTCCATAAGTCCCTCCCATGCCATAGTTTGCCGACGGCGGCGGGGCCGATGGATTGTAAATAGACGCCCCTCCTCCTCCACCTCCTCCCAGCGGCCCATACGTGGTCGTCGTCGTGTTTGTGCTCTCCGGCGGCATCCACTGCTCAGACCCAGGCGTCCACGCGGGCAGCGGCACAGTCATCTGCGGCTGCTGCCACTGCGGCGGAGGCTGCTGCGTCTGTTGCGGTATCGGCGGCGCAGGACCTGTCGGCGCATCGTGCAGACTCATGCCAGCCATGCCCTGCTGCAAATCCTTCTCCGCGAACGTGTAGTAACACTCCTCACTGAACGTGGTCTTTTGAACGCTGTGCTTTATGTAGCCCTCTTTGAGCAGCTGCGCGGCGTATTTCCGCGCATCTCTTCTATTTGAGAACCCCTGCAGCCGGTTGAACAGCCAGTTGACGACTTCGGTTCCTATGAATGCATTGGAGATTTTGATCTTGAGCCAGACTCGCTCCTTGACTTCGAGGCCAGAGTTGGGGGCTCGCATGCAACGGACCACAGTGGCCATGTCCGAGGTGGTGCTCAGCTGTACGGAAGAGGGGTCAAAAGTGGGGGCCGGGGCGGCGGCGGTGTTGGGAGCTGCGACTGGGTATCCGGGTGGTGCGATGCCGCCAGTGACGACCATGCCTGGGGCGCCAGCGGGGAAGTATTCTGGAATTAATGAAGAGATAATTATCGAATCGACTTTTCCATGACACTTCTCCTCGACATAATGAATTAAATTGTAGTAATAAGAAAACATGTAAAATGATAACGTAATATAGTTGCAGCAACGCAGAAAAACATATTCTTAACTTACTTTCAGTCTCCGCCTGACTCGAAATTATTGATGATCCGGACAAAGTCGTCACAGAAGGATGACGGTTCAAATAATCGCCTGGAAAATACAGAGATGTCGTCAGAACATTTA
>LR141987.1:0-11313 GCA_900659605.1 Tisbe holothuriae | reverse complement strand
TATAAACGTAGGAAGAAACTCCTCCCCACATAAGCGTACTTTATACCGTGAGGTGATGCTTGGACCATGGATATCAGTGTTGGCATGTTTTGTGTCAGTACCCAAACAATCATAACTACTACAATTTGTATTATATGTTATATACAACATATATAATTTACATATAAAACTGCAAAAAGTACGAGTAAATACAACATATTAACATGAAAATAAAATGTGTATTTGTTTGGCAAGATAGATTGTTTTGTGTCTTCTTCTTCCTCTTATATACACGAGTGTGCGCGCTCCTGTCAAGGCAAGACAGGTGAATTTGTGCGTATGAGAGACCATACATGAGCATGGGTACAATAACAAAACGAGGCTATTATTATGATAGACTTTCTATTTGAGACGGGAAAAGAGCAAAAGAGCCGACGTCTAAAATTGGGAAAATTATATTCAAGAAGTCTGCTTTTTGTTGTGATTTGTATGTAAAGGAAATTCCATCAAACACTCAAGTCTAAAAACTGGTTTTTGGCAATAATATGGTAAATCAGGGGTTTATTTGTATACAAAATCTTTATTGGATTTGTTGTTTTACCATATAAGATGATGCCATTAACTCTGCCAATAGGACTCAAGTAATTATTGTTGGATTTGATCTTGCAAAGGTACCTTTTAATCCCATTTTACGTTAAACTAACGTAAAAGGCACGAGCCTGCATTTTATGGTTAATATAATTAAAGCTCTACACGATTCTTTATTGTATTTTAATTTTTTTGCGATAAAATTATTTACACCTGAGGCGGCTTAAGAGGTTTGAAAGCGCTGAACAATAGTTTCTCTAGGTTCAAAGTTTTGCGAATTGGTGAATATATAATGATTTGTAATTTGAGTATGGTGTCATATTCAAACAGAGTTGATGGTGTTGCATTGCCAATCCTAATGCAAATTTCAACGGATAGCTAAAATATACTGTAGCTAGCGTTAAACTCACTCTTGGGTTTAAACGGTTGTCAACTGCATTGACGCAACTCTGCTAAATTCTTTTGGTTAAACAGAGACTGAGAGTGTTTGCAAATTTGTTGCCGCTTCATTAAATTAACTGTTACTGTTATGAAATTAAATGACAACACAATGACTAAAATAATGTTGTTACTGTTCGTAGTATGACTATATTAATTTGCAATATAAAATGTATTTTTTTGGGTACAAGGTCATACCATATCCTGAAATAACTGCATGCTGTAAACACGTTTGCAAAAATGCATCCAAACGGCACAACTGCCTACGGTCAGTGCAACAGACAATCACTTTAAATAACGGTTACGGTCAGACACAAAATAAAGACAGTAGACTATAGCACGTTTATTCTATAACCTTTTCATTTCCTTTTACACATTTTATGATCACACCTGTCCTGAATAGTCAACGCATCTTCCATTGTCTCCGGCAACCCTACTCCAGTTGTCTCAGGGAAGAATATGGCAAGGAACCCAGCCAGGGTTGCCACCGATCCCATGATCACCATTGGGAATGGTTTCCAAATCTTGCTCAAAGTTCCGAGCAACAGTGAACATATCCCACCAACCCGTGCAATGGTGCTGCAAATGCCAACAGCTGTACCACGGATGTTGGTCGGGAACAGCTCGGAGGTGTAGAGGTAGACGGTGGAGAAGGCGCATGTTGCACCAAACTTACCAAGGAGTGCAAGGCCCGTCTGGAGAATGCTCATGCTTGGCGTATTGATCAGCAATCCTGCAATGATGCAAGACACACCGGACAAGGTCTGCAGGAATGACAAGATGAACCTTCTCCCGACTATATCTGTAGCAAAATAACCAAATATGATTCCAGGGATTTCAGTCAGAACCCCAAGGCTAAAGTTTGTGTAGGGGTCACCAGATAGGGTTGTCAAAGCAAATGTGATTCCGTAGTATGCCATTGTCACACTGTACCATTGGAAGAACATGTTGAGACTCCGGAATCCAATCATTCTTGGTCGGAAGAGGTCCATAAATCCAGGTTTGTCAGCCACTGCCTCACCTCCAGTTACAGCAGCAGCTCTCTTATTGTTGCCATCTTTAAACCTACTCTCATCCAGCTCCACCCCAGTGTTGATCCTTGCCATCATCTGAATGGCATCCCTAGCATCCGCCATCCTTCCCTTGTTGATCAACCACCTCACAGACTCTGGCAACAGGAACATGAGCAGCAACCCAGCCAATAGTGGAACGTAGGCAATGAGATGCAGCGGGAACCAATCACGGATCAGGAACGCAAACATGCTGAAAATGAGCTCTCCAACAGGAAACCCGATCCCGACGAGAGACGTGAGTCCAACGACATATCTCGGGCTGGTGTTCTCCAACACGTAAATATAGGGTATCATGAAGCATCCCATGCCGCCCATGCCAGTGGCGAACCGCAATAACCCGTACAACCACGACGTAGAGACGAACGCAGAAATAGTTGACGGCACGCTCAGCATGAGTACCGACACCATTAGCACCGACATCCGTCCGTACTTATCGCTCAGCACTCCCAATATGAACGATCCGATGAGCATGCCGCTCATGTAGAAGGCGTTGAAGATGTTGTAGAGGTACGTGTTGGAGCAGGTGAAGCCAAAGTCCTGGATGAGGCTGCTGTGGATGATGCTGGTGTCGTAAATGAGGTCCGTGTGGGAGCAGGAGGTCATGTCTTCCGAGGAGTTCGCCTCCGAGAGACGTGCGAGGTAGGAGGTGCAAGTCTCCGAGGAAGATATGGACGGCCGGAGTTGAGGTTCAAATTTCGGTGCTGAGCATGATTCGCCCATTTGGAGGACTTGTGCAGTTGAGTTGAGGTCAAGGCCGTACGCTCTGAAATAGGTTGATATTAAGGTGATTTACATGTTTGTAGAATGCGAGTAATACCGGTAAACGTAGTCTGGAAACGTTTTGTTATCGGCGTTCTCGTAGAATGTTGCTGTCATTGGGTCCTCGCAGGGTCGAATGGCACATCTACAAACAAATCATTGTTGTATTGTATTTAAAACTAAAATTATTTTGCGCTTGCCTGTATTTTGGTGTAAATGCTGTAAATGCAAAGACGACGACGCCGATTCCAGCTGCCCCAGTTGCCAGCCAGAGGAGGAAGACCATTCGAAACTGAAATAATGAAGGAAAAGACACATAAAAAGTTTCCGCTGTGTTCCAAGGTGCTTTTCATGTTATTATTTGTGTGTATAAAAGTAGTAAAGAACTGTTGCTTATTCTTTTATTTAGAATTTTGTTCCTTGACCGAATATTGTGGACAAAGTACTCAATATAAAATCATAAGATGAATTAATGCCTGTAGTCCTGTACCTGGTATTTTCCGCATGACCCAACTTCTTGCAACAACTGGTAGTAGTCAAAACTGAGCTCGGAATCGTCCTCATTATTCCGGCTTCTCCTGAGGAAACTAGGCAACCTCATCGTAAAAGTACAACTATTACTATATATAGTAATCTATTATTATATGGCAATATAAATCACTACTTTCCCATTCAAATGTATTCCGATAACTGAAGAACTTTTGAGGTCTCAAGTCTGGTGGGGTGTCACCTGAGGTTCGTGGTTTATTTATATCACCGAATGTTTAGTAGGCAAAATATTCAATGAGGTTCCTTTAAAATGCTTTGACTACACATATTTTAATGCTCACATTCTCATATCTCTATTACAACCCCGTATTTTACCATGATCTTCCAATTGTTCCGCGAGATTTCATTTCATGACGTAGACACTCGAACCTACTTGGAAGACGGCGAAGAGTCTATTTTGAGTGCTAACAGCTTAAATACACATTTCACGGGAATAAAGAACGATTTTGGAATGTAGATATGATGGTTGAGAAACCGATTAACCATTACCCGTGTTTAATATTGTAAGATATGTTACATTAATATTGAATAAAGGTAAGAAAACTCGTACACGCACAAGTGAAATATAGTTCGACATTAAATTTAAACATTATTTAGGCGGAGCAACAAAGGAAAAATATGGATGCCGCATACGCTCTAATAACTAAAGTCAACAATAATTTTGTCAATGAAAGTCTGTTACATAAGACACTTTCAGGGCAGGGCACTTTCATTCATAGTCGCTTTATGACGTAGTATGTCTTTGAGATTGAAGCTAATTTCTCCATTGGCTAGTGTATTTTTGACGAAATTTAGATGACGTCATTATGGAAACTGATCCGTTTTATTTGTTTAATCAACGTCATTAATTAACGTTTCCGTGTGCAAAAGAGTTGTTCCTAGTGCATAATTTAATACTATGTATACAATTCTAGAGGCACTTGACCATGAAAGTGCATGATTTGGATTTTCACACTTAAGAGCTTAAAGTGTGGAAAGGTAAATACTTTATTTTTGCTACTGGCAGTTTCAAATTACTAGACAAAAGTTGCAGTTTATTTGAATTTATGGCCAGATTTATGGTTATTTTTTGTAGGTCAATTATGCGTGTAAGGCATCATCGATCTGATTTCGTATGCAATGTGCACGAAATATTATATAAAATTATAGGAGTCATTCCGTGGCAGCTTGCAAGTTGCAATGCTGTTAAAAGATATCATTGTATACAAATGATCCGTGCATCGTTTTTGTACAATAGAGCTCTTTTGAAGCGTGTACGGATGTAAGTAAAGAATCCCTTCTTGGAATAATATGCAATATTCTTTGGCCCGTTTTAGGCAGCGGCTGGCCAGCAGTCTTGGTGAAGTTGATGGCGAACACTCTGTAAAATGTACGAGGGCTAGTCAACCATCACCGAGACCAATAGCAACTTTACTACATGTATATACACTTTTGTTGGAAAAAAAGAACGGACGTTCATATTCACGTATATGTAAAATATACTTGTAGCACGATCTGACCGTAACAATAATTAATATTAAGTTATAAAACATTGTTGGAAATATATTTCAGAGCGAGTTAAAAAAGTTTAAATATTAAACTTCATTGGAGTTTAAATATTAAACTCCTTTGGAGTCAGTTCAAAGGACCCAATTTCACACTAAAATAGAGATCTTGTATAGCTTGGACAGATGCAAGTAAAGAATCCCCTCTTTGAATTCTTTGCAATGTTCCTGGCGTCCTGAGCCGTCTCAGGCAGTGGCTGACCAGCAGTCTCGGGGAAGTAGAATGCAAACACGCTATTAAATGCAAATAATTAGTAGGTATTATAACTAAAATACTATTGAACAACCTACCCAGCAATGACTGCCAAGGATCCCATAACGAGGAAAGGCATCTGACCCTTGACACTGATGAGCAGCGTGGCTACAATCCCTCCAACCCTGTGAAATAAGTTGTTAAATTATAGTTCATAGTTTAAGCTTTTTAGTTATTCTCACCTTGCAGATGTGGAGCAGATTCCAATGGCAGTATTCCGGACAGGGGTTGGGAACAGCTCAGCAGTGTAGACATAAACAAGAGCAAAGCAAGCAGATGATCCAAACTTGCCAATCAAAGATAATGCAACCTGAAACAATGCACGTTAAGAAGAGTTTTATAGTTAGAATGTCATTGTAATAACCTGTAATCCTCCAAGATGCTCAACTCCAGTTAAGAGCCCAGCTCCAATGCATGCCAGCCCCGTGCCCAGCTGGAATAGTGTCATGATAGGGCGTCGGCCCCAGCAGTCCATGGCAAACATGCAGAAGAGGTATCCGGGGATCTCCATAAGGACGCTCAGGCAGAAGTTGGTGAAGACCGGCCCGGCCTGAGGAACAATAATAACTAGCATATCATTATTATCATATTTAGGTAACTTACCAGGCTGGTGGCAGAGAATACGAGGCCAAAGTGACACATTGTGATGCTGAACCACTGATAGCTCATGTTGATGGAGCGGATTGCCATGTCACGTGGGTAGAAAATATCCCTAAAGGAGGCCTGTTTGAACTCGACCTAAATGAACATAAAATATAGCATTGTAAATGTTTTTAATGGTTTAAATATACCTCCAAGTCGTCTTCTTTTCCAGAGTCAAGTTTCTCCTTCAGGGCAATATCAGGAAGCTTCTTCTTGTTGACCTTGGCAGCCTGCTGAACAATCTCCATAGCCTCAGCTCTCCTCCCCTTGGTTAGCAGCCATCTAGGACTCTCCGGTGCCAGGAAGTACACAAGCAGCAGGATGATCAGGGGCCCATGCGCAACCATTTGCAGCGTCCTCCAATCCCGGATAAAGTACGCCTCCAATCCGAGCAATAGTTCTCCAACAGGGAATGGAAGCATGATCAGCATTCCAAAGATCATTGTGTACTTTGGACCAACACACTCCACTGCAAGGACAAATGACACCATGAAGCAGCCCAGCCCACCCATACCGGTGATGATGCGGAGCAGGCCAAAGATAATTGGACTGTTTACAAATGCGCCGATGAATCCAGAGATGGAGACAAACATGACTGATAACATGAGTGCCTTCATCCGACCAATTCGATCTGAGATGATCCCGAGGATGAATGATCCGATGAGCATGCCAACCATGTAAGTTGGGTACATTAGGGTTCTATACAAAACCATGTCACGGCTTGGGTTGCAGAGTAGGTCAAAATCCCTATTGATACAATATGACAATATAATAGGCCATCTACAAACTACAACAATTGTATCACCTGATAAGAGTTGTTTTCATAATGCTGTCATCCACCAGAAGCTCATTCTGCCGGTCACATTGTTTCATCCACATGAGAACACCATCTTTGTGGTGAGTGGCAACCCTGCTGATGTAGTCTTCGCAAGAGGAGTCCTTGTCTAGTCCGGCAGGCATTGGGTAGGTGCACATTTCATAGGGTTGGTAGTCCATGGGGAGGTCCAGGTCAAAGGTGGAGGTGTGGTTGCAGTTGGGGATCAGGCATCTGAAATTTGGAGGAAAGTTTTCTTTTAAACATAGAGTTATAATCAAAGTATGATCCTTGTAAAACATGTGATTTTATAGAGCTGGAGTTAAAATGTAGCGCATTTCTGCAATTCCCATTCTAAAGCTACTTAATAGTCATTATGAACAACTGTATGATGTCGTACCTTGCCTCCGGTGAGAACGCTGTAAAGGAGGACACGACGACCGCCAACCCGCCCGCGGCCGACATCAGCGACATGTAGAAGAGCACGCGCCACTGCCAGCGACCGACCTGGCCAATGTGGTCAAGGATTGAGTCATACTCGGACTGTTTAACACTCGACTCCTCATCCATGGCTTAATTTATGTAGTAGCAATCACTGTTTATACTAAATGAAGTAAAGAACGGTTTCACTGTTATGTAATATGTTCACTGGTTACACTCACACATTCGGGTAGCAGAGGAGACATTCAGCTCCAGGCTATTGAATGAACGACCGTGGGTATTGTGGCCGTTTCTCTTTTGAGAGTTCTTTTAGCATCGTTTATTGTAATGTATGAAAAGGGACCGTTAGGGTGTTACAACGATTAATTTGTTCACATTTCCCCTGAGTGTGTGTTTGGCGAACAAAATTCAAAAATAATTACTGTTTATGTTTTCGCACATTATAAAACTTGTGATAAATCGTTAAAATGTACATCAGATAATAATACTCGTGTCCCTAGCATAATCCGCTCCTCCGTTTATTCCACGCTCGCTTTTTCTGTCAAGTTATGCACATTTTTCAGTACATTTTTGCGATTTATGTCACGCAAAATTTACGCCACTTCAATCAGACTTAATTCAATAAGTGAGAATAAAAATACGGGCGTCTGAAAAGATGTTTTGAGGACACAATGCGTTTCAAGGGTTCATTTTAGCAGTTTTCAGTGCAGAACATTAAACAAACTAATTACATTATTGCAATAAAAGTATATATTTCTTGTTTTCTCGTTTTTGCATATTCTTAATTGTAAATGCATTTTATATTATAGTTGAGATATTTTAGACTTTTAATAGTAACATCTGTTTATAGGATAGTAAAACGTCTTCTATTATTGCATCCAACATTTTTCGCCTCTGTCAAAGTATCTGGCAATGGCTGTCCAGCAGTTTCGGGGAGAGAAAAGGCAAAGACTCTGAAATAAACAGAATAGAAGATTGAGTGTTAGGCAAACACAATAGCACCAAATAGAGGATGGGACAAGTGTAGAACAAATGGGGGGTTAATAAATTTGTCTACTTGATATCTATTGAGAGACAAGCATTTAATTCATAAACTCATACCCTGCGATGAATGAAAACGCTCCTAAGCTCATGAGGTTATATATCATATATTGAGTCTGATGCAGCGGGGAATAGATTAGCAGGCGATGATACAGAAACTGGCCTAACCTGTAAATAGCACAGAATAGGAAACACTATGAATTGGCTTTAAATACATACAATGCAGTGGCAGAGCATATTCCAACAGCTGAAGCTCTGATAGAAGTTGGGAAGAGTTCTGTGATGCACAACATAACTATGGCAATCCCGCCCGATATGGTCACCCTCCCAAAGTAATACACAATTGCCTATAACAAGAATACAAATTAATTTATTCCGCCTCAATTTAATGTCGTTCCAAGTGTATTACCGGGCTGGACTCAAGCACCCCGTTAAAAACGATCAGGACGCCTGTAAAGAGCTGGCTGATAAACAGGGACACCTTTCGTCCCCAAGAGTCAGTTACTAGCAGGCAGGGAACAAGTCCACCCATCTCGGCAAGGATATTAAAAGATATATTGCCATGAACGCCATAGGTTACCTGAAAGGAAATACAACATGTATGCTTATAAGTTCATAAACTTCATATCACGATCAATGTCGTATGGTATTTATTATTGTGTAATAATATTTAGTAAAATATCCATAAAGTAACTGTTTTAGAGCGTTTCTTACATTATCTTATGTGTGTGTGTAATGGTTATACCATAAAGCTAGCTTCATTCACTACTCGTATGCTCGTAATTTTCATCATCATATCATAGGAGATTGAACCTAATCTGCACACATTACCTCTGGTATCATTTCACTCCAGGCGGTATTACGATCTTCTTGATTATTTTCCTCATTTCCTTCAATTTGAGCCATCTTTTGTAGAATCTCTTTGGCCTCATCAAACCTCCCCTTGACAATTAACCATTGTGGGGTCTCTGACATAAAGTAATGTAATGAGAGCAACAGAAATATTGGCACATGAACAACCATCTTCAAAACTCTCCAATCTCTAATAAAGAATGCTTCCGTAAGCACCAGCATGCCCCCAGCATTGACTGCAAACAGGTTAAGCATGGCAAATGCTACTCTTGATTTGGCACCAGCACTTTCCATGACAATGACAAATGGTATTATGAAACATCCAATATCTCCCACGGCTCTAAACACTTCCACAATGGAATACATGGTCATTCCATTAGCAAAGCTTTGGATGAATCCGGATACGGACATGAGTGTGATAGACACCAGCAATACTTTCATCCGTCCAAAGTAATCAGAAGTAAATCCTATTAAGAGGCCACCAATGCACGTGCTGCATGTAACTGCAATTGAAAGGCGATTGTGGTTTTGTGGGAAGCAAAGGGAGCCAAATTCCCTGAAATTTTGGAAAAATGATATGCAACAGTGCTACAAGTAAACTATTTGTTTGCCACATAGGACTGCGCGATCATTAAATTCTGGTTAGCAGTATGCAGTATTAGTAGATATGTGTGGGGAAGGGCATTTTTTTCAAAGGCGGATCCACTTCCTGTTCAGGACAGGGTCCGGATCCAGTAATTAGGTTCCTATTACATACAACAGACTCTACTAAGCTACCGTGCATTGTTTCTGTAGACTACAAACTATTATCCTATCTGCATTTCGCTCCCCTCAGTTAAAATAATGGCCGCAAGGGGGAGCAGTCAATCGTGACCCACTCAGCACAGTAGTAAGCAAAACAAAGAATACTCAGCTGAGTTCCATCAGACTAGCTGTGCTGAGTGGGTCATGATTTCCTCCGCCTCCAAGCGGCTCTTTTATAATATAAAGCTGAGCGCCAGTGTAGATAGGATAATTATCTATTGTACTTTAATGTGATTAGGGTTTTTAATGGAACATTCTAGTATGTTGAGTTCCAGAATGGATTCAAACACACGAACTTCTGGGCCGAGTGACTTGTAATCAGGGCTACCACATTCCCCAAAAAAACTATTTTTTTTCATTATGTGAATATATAAGTTATTTTAAGAAATCCTTTGTTCACAACATCCTACACAGTTTTATAGATGCGGGACACTTGGTACATGATACTAAATATATAATAAATAAATAATGTTCCATATATAGTTCTAGGTTTCTGTGCAATGATTTAATCCGACTTTTTTTAATTAAAAATGTGGCATAATTCACTGAAAGACACATTAATTGTTATCCTGTGTAATGGTCTAGGATAGCGAAGTTGAGAGAGATGATTAATATAAATAAGTAAAATATTTTCATTAGCAGCTACTACTTGGTATATATTCTATTTCTACAATATCCCGAAAAAATGTCCAGACAGAAAAAGTCTCCGGTAGAAGCCGTTTTTTTCTCCCACCTAATTGGGTCCAGTTCTGTAGTAAGTTTATTATTTCAATAACAATAAACTACTACATATGTATACAGTTTTTTTATTATGTTTTTTTAATATTTTGTCTAAACTTCAACTAACAATTATACTACTAATCTTTCAAATCAAGCTTGCGTCAATTTCGACCATTAAATATCCAAAACGTCGAATATTCTATTTCGCACGGCCTTATTTAAACAAAATAATTTTAAATACCAGTGTATATGACTGTACTGCCTGTACAGTATAAAAGCAAGTCAAAGTTTTAAACGTAGAAAAGAAATTAAACTTTAAAAAGGGGTTTCTGTAGATATATATCCCTCATAGAAGTTTTTGAATTTGTGGATTTTCAATTTGGGACTCAGTCTAGTAAGAACTTTACAAGTTGTAGTAGTAGACTATTCCTAGTAGTTTCTAATATAGTCTTTAGACGTGCATTTCGTAGTGCGCTAGTGTGAATACCTAGTACCTTTTTTGGCAATATACTACATCCTTTTAGTTTATACAACACACACTTCATTTTGTTAGGAATACTTTTTCAATGAAAGTAATATATAGTATATAATCCAACTCTGCGTTGGTCTGAAATATACATGTAATATAATGTGGTCTCTTAATCTGCTTTTAATGGTGTTATACTGCTATTTTCCAAGAATATAACACTGCACTTCACAAGTTCAAAATAAAATAAATCTCCAGCATAATGTAAAAATCCCTCATTTAAAAAATTTAGGTGGATTTAGTGGCTTAGTCGTGTACCAACTAAAAAGTTGTAGTAGTCATGTCTGACA
>LR141986.1:0-11321 GCA_900659605.1 Tisbe holothuriae | reverse complement strand
TTGCAGGACGAATTCTTGAAGATGGGCCATTTAACTCAGCCAACCCTCAGTCTTTTAACAGGGGAAGAAGAACCAAAATACTGTTGCAATATAAACGTTTTTTTGCGTGTGCAAATGTTGACTTTATAGAGATATTTAATGTTAGTTAAAGCACATTAAATTATTTACTATTTTTTTTTTAAATACCTTTGACATCTTTTATCATAACATTTTATACGGCCTTTTTATCGTGATAAAAGACGTGAAATTTTCCCCTGAAAAAGGGAGAATTTGAGCTCAACTTTGAGATGGGCAGAACAACCAAGTGAGCCGCTCAGTTTCAAGATTGTGAGCGTGACCGAATTGACTAAGTTAGGCTACCTCTAATAATTTAAATTTTGGCGGTTGTCAGCCCTGTGCTGCTTTCGGATCTCTGGGTATATCTAGAATCTCTGGTTAAGTGCAGCTTTCATGAAGATTATGGTGGCTGATTGGAGCATAAAATATATTTATCTCAAAATTTCATTCTTATTGATCCTGTAGAAGCTTGATAGCTCATTTTACAAGAGATACTAATAAAATTCTGATTTTAGGTCACTTTGCAAGGATTCCAAAGCATATTTAAGGATTAATATAACCCCAGGCATTCAAAATTTACGGCTCTTGTATTGTCTGTCTTGACAAACACCTCGTACAACACTCTTTTTATACTTTCATAAAGCGCAAAATTAAAAATCAATACTATATTTTTGCAAACTTGTTTAGGATCTGAATCAAGCACACCCATATTAAAGTCGATCTTCTAAAATATTTTAAAAGAGTATAAACCAACTCCAAGACTAGAACATATGTAAGGGTTTACTGGACACCAAATGACTATAGGTGACACAAAGTCACAATATGAACCTACTTTTGAAGGATTCGTTAACAAAGCAACCTATCTTGAAAGATATTAGGCGAAAAAATATGTCTGTGTTGTATCAGTTTTATTTAATCCTAGTCAAAAATCTATTGGCTATTATCAATTGATGTTCTGTACTCGTACTTTGACCAGGATTGAAATTTGATCCATACAAGAGACTCGATTGAGTAATGAAATATTACAGCGCGGTATCCAGCATCAATATTAAGTCTTATCTTTAGCATAGATATTTCATTACCCAATACATACAGAAAGTGGCTGACTGACATAATTTTCTAGAATTCTCTTTTCTAATCCTATCGATGCGGTGTCAGGTCAAATTACAAGCTTATTAGGCACGGGAAGTGCGTTAATACTTTTTATTGATGCCTACAAACGTCACAATTTCCCAAAGTAACATCCTTGATTCATTGCGTTAAATTTGTTGCTAAATCTATTTATGACTTCACTGCCGTGATAAAGTTTGACTACTTTGGGAGAGGACCTTCAACGGGCAAGATGTTGAAGTTTGCTGCCTTGATTGTGGCTTTTTGCGCCAGCGTTTCACTGGGACAGGTCAGTGCCTAGCATTTGAATAATATTAAGTAGTTTGCTTCAGACTTCAGAGTATCAGCTCATTGAATTTTGGGTATGTTAGCACTTTACACCACAAAGTTCAGTTCATATACATTACAAGAAATTTAATAACTATTTTCAGGACTCTATTGGCTGTTTTGTACCTGGTGAATGTGTTGGCTCAACCTATGTTGGAATTTCTGTTGAGCCTGATGCCACCGCTTGCCTAGAATCCTGCAAAGATGAACTTGGCTGCCAATACTTTACCTACTACAGCACAGCTGAGGCCTGTGTCTACTTCATCACATGCGGCAACCTCAGCAATGACGGCTGCACAGACTGCACCTCCGGCGACTCTGACTGTGAGGGAAGGCAGTGTGACATTCAAGGTCTCTGTGATGGACGTCTGGTTGAGTTCACCACTGTTGAGAACCAGCAGCTGTGTGTGGATGAGTGTGACAACTTTGATGAGTGCAACTGGTGGTCATATGATCCTGAGACGCTCTTCTGTCTCTTGTCTGAGGACTGTGCGTTCATTGATACTGACTACACTACTACTGTAGCTGGAGAGAGGGGTTGTACCGTTGAGGTGCCTCCAGAGGAGATTGGTGAGTTTTAATAATGTCATACTAGTACAAATTATAAGGTCTTTAAAATTCTCAGATCTGACCAAAATTCTTCTCATTGGTGGTCATGATGAGACTGGGGCCGTTGCTGATGTTGACCTTGTTGATCTTGATGCCAGTAGCACATGTACTGCAGTGATTGATGACCTTTCCATGCCCTTGGACCAGGCCACTGCTGTCAACGTCCGTGGAGATGCTCTGGTCTGTGGAGGCGTTGGTATGGATGCTATGAACGACACCATGTCAATGGACAAATGCTGGAAGCTGACTGAGCATGGTAACTGGACTGAGGACTCGACCATGCTTGAGGCCAGGGCTAATCACCAGTCCCTTGTTTGGGATGATGGCAAGGTCTGGGTTCTGGGAGGCAGGAACACTGGTGGAGGACCCCTGATCTCTACTGAGCTCTACAATGGTACCGGTTGGGAGGCAGCCATTGATATGCCCCACCCTGATGGACTTGAAGGTCATTGCGTTGCTAAGATCTCCGAGAACTTTGCCATCCTGACCGGTGGATCCAATGGGCAGGATGCTCATCTCAGAAATGCCTACCTGTATGAATATGATAATAACACCTGGACAGACCTGCCCAACATGATTGACGGACGGTCGGAGCACACTTGTGAGGTTGTCGAAACCTCCCGCGGTCTGGAGCTCATTGTTGCCGGTGGCGGAACCACCAAGACAAGTGTAGATATCTTCAGCTTCCCTACTCAGAGCTGGGATCTGGGCACCCCTCTGCCCAAGGCATATGCAAGGGCTTCTACGGTTCCCTATAACGGTACCTTCCTGATGTTTGGCGGAGGAAGCGGAGATCCTGAGAGCTTCTATGATGATGTCCTCATGTATGATAAGGAGGCTGGAGAATGGGTTGAAGGATTCATGACCATGCCTACTCCAAAGTATGATGTGGCTGCTGTTATGATGGATTCCAAGGATATAGGATGTGATCAAGTCCCAGAAAGAAGATTCCATTTCTAATTCTGAGATATATCTGGAATATTTATATTAATCTAGTAATTCGTACATATTGAATTAAAAAACTATATTTGCAAACAATATTTAAGCCTGTTTAGAATTATTCCGTGTCTTTATTATAATAGCATAGTTACAGTATGTAGCAGTATGTAGCAGTCATGCAATAAAAGTGACAGTGACACTCTAAAATGAGCAGAGAGCGTCAGACACATTCTACTTGCGCAAAATATAACTTATGAATAATGTATCAGTTATCTTGTCTTATTTCGAAACTTATTAAGTGCATATATCTCAATTATGGCCGTTCATGAGCCTAACCTCGTCGTACTATCCTGTATTTATATTAGTATATGAAGAATACAACGAGCGTATTCTCAAGACAGTGATTGCCACTTAAATTCGGTCTGCCACAATTGCGTGTATTTGTGAGAATATGTGACAGTCACCTTCAAATGTAAACGGTGTTTAGATTTTACAAAATTGTTCGAATCAACTAGAATACTACTTTCCTCATTTCACAGCAAATTACGAGAATACACGCACGGACGGATTATTAGAGCTCGCAGAATATCAATATAGAATAAGTAGATAATGGTCAATTTCTGCCCAGCTCTACATCCATGATGCTTTTGTTTTTTATTATACTCTGGGGGTCATTATTTGATTAACAATTTACAAAATATTTTGACACGTACTCCTTATCCTTAGCAGGATCCCCGATTGCCAAACTCCAAACAGCTCCGGATATTCAGGCTCACAGAACATATCCTGCTAAAAACTTACTCACCTTTTACAACACTTTCTCCTAATACTTGCTGACCTCTGCACTCATTTCCACGCATCCTTAAGCAATAAATAAATCTGTTTAAGGCCTTTAGAAATCCCCATGACCGCTGATAAAGGCTGCAAACTTTTGACGTCGGTTTGACCTGAGGGATTAGTGCTATAACTGATAGGAAGGTGTGACTTATTCCACTTACTTGTGGCCGGGGAGTAGAGCTGAGAAGAAGAAGAAAGTCATGAAGTCTCTGGCGGTCATTGGGGGCATCGCCCTGGCGGTAAGAACATGCAAATCAGTGAAATCACGTCACATAGAAAAATATGTTATATATTAAAAAAAGGTTTAGGCAGCAAAAAATATAATTTAAAGATATAACAATATATGAATCGTGTGCAGTAATTAATTAAAATTTTGAAGGAAAAAATTGAACTCTATTTTTATGTCTATAATCTGTTTTAAAAGATACTCGTAATACAAGTGACGCTTTTCAGACCCTGGTGGGCCTCACTTCCGCCCAGTCCGACATTGGCTGCTACGTGACTGGCGAGTGCGTGGGCACGTACACCAACCTGGAGGTGGCCGCGGACGAGACCGAGTGCCTCGACTTCTGCAAGGTGCACGCCGGATGCTTCTTCTGGACATTCTTCCCCGACATCAGCGCTTGCAGGACGTATGCTACGTGCACAGTGGTAATGGATTAAAAAGATCTTAATGCGTACACTGACCACAGTGGATATTCAGTAATCTATTAATATGACGGACTTTAGTAGCAAGAAGTAGGGGGAACGATAAACAAGCCTAAATAATACTAATAATTCCCAGATCTTCAATGTAGTTTCCGCTTGTGATAACTGTGTAGAGAAATTGTAGAGTAGTCGTGGCGGAATTATTCTAATCTTGTTGTTTTATCCAGGACTCTGACTCCGACTGCGTTGCCCTCGGCTGCATCTCCGGCGACAAGGAGTGCGATACGATCCAATGCGACGTCCCCGGCCAGTGCAAGGGCCAGCTCGCCGGCTTCGACACCACCAGCAACCGGGACCTGTGCGTGCTCGCATGCCAGGACGAAGGCGCGTGCCAGTGGTGGTCGTGGGACTCCAGCTCGCAGTTCTGCGTCATGAGCTCCACGTGCGACGTGCTCGATGCCAGCTGCACCACGTGTGTCTCGGGGCAGAAAGGGTGTGAGACGAATGTGGAGCCACCGGTGGAGGAGAGTAAGTGAATAAATCGACAGTTACAGTATGAAGTTTATTCAAGGTAGTCTAAAGCAATGACCCCTGTAAAAGAGGACGCTGGACTTCTCCCCTTTTCTCGCGGATATTACGCTATGCGTCCCAGAAAAGGGAATTCTAGTACTAAGTACTACATAGAGTACATAAGGTATTACTCTGTACCCATAAAAGTTACAATAAAACTTACTTAAAAGATTATTAAAGATCGCTCATTTGCCATAGGTTTTGCTTTAAAACTTTTTTGATTTGACCACAAATAAGCAAAATACGTTATGCGTCCCAGAAAATGAAATTTTACTTCTATGACTGAAGTAATCTTTGACGCTATGTACAAAAGCTCTGAAGCATCTGACAGAGACATTGATTAAACATTTTATGCTATATTTGGGACATAGTTTAGTTTAGTTTATTTGCCTCTTACTCAGTTACAGTAATGCGATTTGTACAGAATACACACGACACAAGTAGCCAAGCTTTCCGCGCTCGGGGCATTTGCAGAAAGGCCGACTTTACATTTGTTACACACAACACACTATGAATCTTCTGGGTTTAATAAATTGTTGATAGTCGGGTGAGAGATGAACCTCACCAGGTTTGCTACGGACCACCCATTTCCAGGTCCGTAACCAAATTGATTTGACCTGAGGCTGTAGACTGCCGGGCAAAGCTCGGCCAGATGTCTAGCATCCTCCGTGTCGAATCCACACAGCCGACACACGTTTGTGTCCGCTCTGTTCATGTTGTGTTCATGGTACAGCAGAGAGTTGAAGCCCGTTATAAATCTGGCGACTCCACTCGCGGTATGTCTGTCTAGTTTCAGTACCTCTGTTGCCCTCTTGGGGCAGGGGGCCCTCAGCCAGTATTTGGACTGGCGATGTCCAGCCGTTTGGCTCCATGACAGGTGCCATGATCTCCTGATGTCGTCCTTAATCAAACTCTTAACCTCCCCCCTACTCATAGGGGTATTGAAACGTGAGGGTCCATGAGTGCTAGCACCCTCTTTGGCCAGTCTATCAGCGTGTTCATTTCCTTCATGTCCTACATGGGCTTTAATCCAGTGCAGGGAAACCGAGTTACGTTTTCCCAGGCTGTTCAAACGGTATGCGGTGTCAGTCGCCAGAGTGCAACGGTACTTAAAGCCCCTTAAGGCTGCAAGACTACTCTGACTGTCAGAGAAAAAGCGGATTGGTTCATTCCTTAGTTTCAACTTGCTGAGTATTGAGGCCGCAAAGCTGATAGCCTGCATTTCAGCTTCATAGACTGAGCAGTAAGATCCCAGTGGTTCAGAGTATTCTGCAAGGATGGTCGACTCTGCTAGGATGAGAACCCCAAAGCCGACGCCTTCTCCCGTCTTGGATCCATCGGTAAAGACCTCCACCCCCTGCCCAGTCGGTCCCTCGTCATCCGTTGTGGATGCCTTGTACCGCTTGGTTAGGATAGTAGAGCTGCAGCGATCAACATAGTTGTTGTTAATACCACATTTAGTGTTCAGGGATATCCAGTGTTGAATATGACCAGTCCTCGCAGGGCTGAGGGTGGTGACACTCGGCAGTCTGGATATGCTGCATCGAGCCAACTGTTCTAGAGATCTTTCAATAGGTAGCAGATCATAGAGGACTTCAAGGGCTTTTGTGGGTGTGCCGTGTCTGACACTCACCAGACATGTGAGCATTAGACGTTGAAGTTTGGTCATCATGTTTTTTGTAGTTGTCTTCAGACGGTGTGCCCACAGGTGACACCCATAAGAGACGGCAGGTCTAATTAGAGTTTCGTAGGCCCATTTGAGTAATTGAGGCCTTGGGCCCCATTTGGGACCCTTTAGGGCAGCTAGCTGGGCAATGGAGCCCTTTGCTGCGGCTACCTTCAACCGTACGTGGTGATCAAACCGCAGGCCACTATCAAAGTGGATTCCCAGGAATTTCAGGTTGTCTACAAATGGGATGTACACACCTCCAAAGAAGACCAGCATGCCTACGGACGGCCTTCCCCCAAAGAGGACCAGCTCAGTCTTAGATAGCTCAATCTGAAGCCCCACACCAGTAGTCCAACGGGAGGCTAATCTTAGCAGTCGGTTTAGTCTCTGCTCCAACACCGTATCACTGCCCGCACTAACAAGTCCAAGGCAGTCATCGGCAAATGTTGGTGCACACGTTCCAGGGAGAGCATTTGCTTGTTTTATGAAGGAGTCAAATACTACGTTCCATATCAAGGGACTTAAGACTCCCCCTTGAGGAGTTCCATCCCTAAGGAAAATAGTTCGGCTTTCACCCCCTAGCTCGGAGGTTACTTGTCGTCCGGTCATGTAATTGATGTACCATTGGGTGAACCAGGGGGGAAAGTTCTTTTCCTCCAGTGCCTCTTGTACTGCATCAACTGTCACGTTATCAAACGCACCACGTATGTCAATGCTGATGCCTGCCACTAGATGGCCCTCCTCGAGGCTGTCCTCGATGAAGTTCATTGCCTCACTCAGCGCAGACTCACACGACCTCCCCTGACGGAAGGCGTGCTGGTGGTTGCTCAAGGGATTGCTTTTCAAGATTGTTTGTTCAAAATTCCACAGAATGACTCTTTCAAGGGTTTTCAACAACATGGAGGCCATGGTGATGGGTCTAAAGTCCCTCGCTCCGGTATGGGAGGGTCTTGGCTTTGGAATAAACGAGACCGTGGACTTTTTCCAGCATTGTGGTGTATGGCCAGTGGCCAGCATGGCCCTGTATATTAGTACAAGTTCATGAATGATGTTATCAGGGAGGTTCTGGAGAATAATGGGGTATATTCCATCCGGGCCGGGGGACTTCAGGGCCCCAAATTCTGCTATGGCCGCCTTAACAGTGTCAAAGTTAACAAAAGTGAACGCTTTATCCAGGTATTCAGTACGGACTGCTCTACAGTGACCCATCGGAAGCGGAGTCTTGCTGTGGCGAGGGAAGTGTTCAGAAAGTAGGGTGTCAATGGTCGTAGCATAGTTTCCAACAGCCCCCGAGCTTGAGAGAATGGGAATTGCCTTGTTCACCTGGGGTTTTGCTAGATTTCTCAGTTTTCTGAGGTCGCGTATCTCTTTGAGCTTTTCTAGACTCTGCTCCAGATGAGTTTGCCTAGCTCGCGCAATTTCGTCTCGGTAGGTTTGTCTTGCGTCCTTGAATCGAGCAATATTTTCATTGGAGCTGCAGGCTCTCTTTACCTTCTCAAGGTGGTTCATTTGTCGGCGGAGATTTCTGAGTTTCTCGTCAAACCATGGTTTGTCGGTGCCGTCATTATCCTCCTTTTTCTCAATCAGTGGGCAAGCCATTCTTGTTGCAGAGTTGATCCTATTCACAATGTCGTTTCCCCTTGAGCAGATGTCCCTGGGGAGCAGCAGCTCGGGCACACTTGGAGAGTCTGATAATTTTTCACGTAACTTGGTCCAATCCGTTTTTGCAATGTTGCGATAAAACTGTCTTTGCGCCTTTGGTTGAAGTGTACAGAAAAGTAGCGAGTGGTCGCTTAAGGGAAAAGCTTGTTTGCCCCATGAGTCAAAAGTCAAGCCAGAGCTTGACGCAATTATATCGATTGTGGACGAACTCCTCCCACTCTCGTGCACCCACGTGGGGCCGTCAATTGGAAGAACTTCCACCCCATTTGGAATGAGAATTTCCTCAAGATATTCCGCCCTCTTGTCAGATTTTTCATATCCCCAGAGTGACGAATGGCAGTTGGTGTCTGATGTCAGAACCAGTTCATACCCATATTTGTCAGTGTAGTCAATTACCTCCTGCAGTGCGCTAAAATCTGGCTTAACTTTGCACGGCACATACAGAGTAACAAAGACTAGATTCACAGTGCCTGATTCTGTATTGAGGTTTACGAGGACAGAGGTGATGTCACGACTGCTGAGTTCATTGATTAGTGTAATATTGAAGTTTCCCTTTGCAACGACGGCTGTCCGACTGCGGGGAGTTTTGAAGACTTTTACCGACTTTGGGAGCGCGCTGATGGCAGGCATCTCCTGGAGACCAACGATAAAATTGCCACGAACAAGACGAGCAAGTTCGCAAAGGCCTTCTTGGCTCTTTCGGAGGTTCAGACTGTAGAACGAGACTCTCGTTGAATTCATTGTGAAACAAGAAACTTTGGTATCAACAGATACCAATACTAGATGGCTAGTATTAGCGCCTTACTAACAGGTTAGCAAGTGGTCAAAAAGGGTTAAAAACACACGAAATTAATATACACACAAATACGGATACAATCCAAATAAAAACGTTCTCTTATTATTGGCGTACAAAAATTTCGGTCTTATTGCTTTCTCAGTCTATCCAGGATTTCCTTTGCCTTCTCGTTGTCCGATCCCGAACCCAGGTCGTCGCCGTAGTCGCCGTTGTTGTCCTTGTCACCCTTGTCTTCCTCCGAGTTGCCTGCCCGAGCATCATCAAAGACGTCGTCGTCATCACCCAAAGGCTCCACCGGGGCGTTCCGCTCAATGTAAGCCTGAGCTTGGTCCATCTGGAATCTCAGTTCACACCAGCAATCCACCACGCGGAAGGGTGTCTTGCTCTTGTTGTTGGCCTTGTAGCCAATGATCTGCCGGAGCAGGATGTGGTCCACCTTCAGCACCACCTCCCGATAGGTGCCGTGGTTGGTCTTCCTCTCGTTTATCACGGGCTTTCCTACAGTGTGGCCACTGTAATCAAGCTTGGCATTCTTGAAGAATGAGTTGACACATCGCTCCCAGTCCCAGATGGCCAAGTTGGGGCGCAGCTGCAGGCGCACCTCAAAGGCCTCCGTGGCGGGGGTGTTCACCAGGAGGTCGGGGTGGGTCTTCTCAAGCCAGCTCAGCAGCTTGTTGGTCTCGTCCATGGTCTTGATGTAAACCAGCGCTTTGCCCGGAGGCCTCCTAAAGGAGTTAACGATGTTGACATCATTATCCTCTGCGTACGTCACGATTTTCATGCGTAGCTTGTTCCAGTCCTCCTCGCTCAGGGGAGTGGACCCCTGGTCGAAGCCGCGAATGATGATCAGCCCCTCGCCCTTCTTTTCCGGAGTGAGGGCCTTCCGCTTTGTTGCAGGCTTAGGCTTTGCCTTGTTCTTGTTCCTGTTCTTCCCGCCACTCTGAGAGCCGCCGTTCTTCTTAGATGCGTTGTCGCTGTTGTTGGTTTGCGAGCCCAGCCTCTCCTTGGCGGAACTCATCCTCCTCTTGTCAGCCCCGCCCTTCTCAGGCGGTCCCTGACTCGTGCCTTCACCATGGTCAGTGTCGCTGGAGAACGCACCCACGTCCCAGGCGTCCCCAGTCGGGCGCCTTTTATTCACGCTCTGACTGCTGGAACCGCGCTCATCCTCGTTGTCGTCATCCTCATCCATTCTAGGACGCTTCCTTAGGCTTCGCCTCAGCTGGCCAGCCGATGCCGTCTGACGGTCCTGCTGGTTGGAAGCCGTGGTGTTGTTCTTTGCAGACTGGGCTGAGTCAGCCGCATCTGGGCCTTTGCCCTTCTTGTCGTCGTCCTCCTCCTTGGCGATGGCCTTGAGCGCCTCCTTCACACCAGCTGGGAGTGAGTCCAGCAGCTGTTTGGCCTTCGCCTTATTCACGTCGTCCCCGTTGTCGGGTGACTTGAAGTACGGTGGGATGTCACTCTTGCCTGCCCGCCTCTCAATGTAGACAGGCAGCTGCTTGCCACCACTCCTGATGGCGTGACGGATGTCATCGTGGCAGTCATGAAACCGCCTGGCCGGGTCCAGAGCCCCGAGCATCTCAACCAGGGAGTCCTCGTTGATGACGAGGCAGCTCTTACCGGTGACCTCGTGAAGATCCTCCAGCATGCCGTTCAGTATCGCGCGATTGCGATCACGTTGCTTGCGGATGTCCTCCATGGACTTGGGGGGCGATTCGTCCACGTTCTTGCCCTTCTTGCCCTTGGGCATTTTGTTGTTGTTCAGTGCTCAGCCAGCTGATGATACGAACTGGAGAAACCACGATATCTTCACGTAGCAGCCGTCCTGGGGGGTGCCAGTGGTGTTGGAGTGACCCTGGGATGACGGGCCAAAAGGTGTGATGGTTTGGGTTCACGTTCACAGGCTTGGTCAGGTTGAAGATCTTGAACCCCGAGAGAGCCTCTTTTTCAAGCGACTTCAGGGGGAGAGGTTGCGTTGAAAAGTGCGCAATTAGTGAATCCTTAGTGGCCGCATTCCTAAATGTTCTACGTGGAGGTTTCGTGAGTATTAGGGAATAATTCCGCTATAATATAGAATTCCTGGACTGGTAGCATTTATTA
>LR141985.1:0-11318 GCA_900659605.1 Tisbe holothuriae | reverse complement strand
ATACGCACGGCCAAGCTTGGACTCATACGCCCCACCCAGGCGATCAATCCGGGTCGCTAACCGGGACGATTCTTCCAACAGGGCTGCTCTGATTTGGTCAATATATTGTTCACGCTCTTCCGGATCCACTGTGGCTTCGTTTTCTATTGAAAATGTCACACTATCATCTGGGGGTTGTAATTTGAGAGCAGGGTTGCCAGTCTGTTCTGGGGTCACTGCAGGGATGCCGGTTTGTCCCGTTTCTGGCCGTATTTTGTCAGACATTTTTGGGAATGTTCTGACGTTGTTTGGCGTCTCCTCACTGTGGGATCGTTTTTTGAAGATGTTTTCATTTGGCACAGTGGGTTCTGGTTGGTCTGATGATGTGTTGAAGGTTTTCATGGCGATCATTTTATATTTTGACTTCACTGTTACTAAACCAGGTTATGCCATTAACTAGCATTATGAATAGTACTTCACTGTATTACCAGAGTATTATTATTAGAAGGACTATGTAAGATTAATAAATAATATACCATATTGGAAGTCTGCCTTTTTACATTATACATCAGTAACTTTTCATCGACGTTTGATATTCCCACAGAGTCAAAAAGTGTTTTAATCAGTATAAATAGCCAACAAAAATAAGCACAATAACTTTTCCACCTTCGTTTCACATGTTATTTATACATTTTAAAAGAAGGAACATAACACACTTTTCGAACTTTCCGTCTCCGTGCATTTCCCACAACTACTTTCGAAAAAGGAGGAGGAACTTTCGAGTCTTGAGGGAAGTCGGAAATGTACAGAGACGTCTATTTTAAGCGTTTTTGGGGTAGAGTAACTTAACTGTTTGTCATTAGAATTATCATACATTGAATTAACACTCATAACTTAGTTAAAAATCCTTTTGACTGTTGTCTCTTTAAAGATAACAATAATCTTATACATGATTACATTAAGGAGGTTTAAAATATAAATTTGTCCAGTCTCACTATTATGCGTACAGTAAAGAAATAAAACAACTTTACAGCATCAACATTCGTGACTTTCATAATCATCCGAAATACAAGGCATTGCATTTCATTTTTCATCCATTCTTACAATTCTAGCCCATCAAAGAGACTGCACTTTCACTTTTCTTTTAATGAGTTCAGAGAAATAATATATTGTCTTTCCGCTTTCTCTCTCTCTCTCTCTCTCTCTCTCTCTCTCTCTGTCTCTCCTTTCCTCTTGTTAGAAAAAGGTAATGAAGCTTCTCAAAGGCATGACAGCCTAAGGAGGAGGAGAAAATGAATTGAAGAACAAACATATGAGGGAAAGCATAAGTTAAAACTAATGCTACTGTTTTACAGTATTTCTTAAATATATCAGGTCTGTTCACTCTGCTGTAACAGTAACTGTGTTCTTAATCAAATTGATTATAATCTTATTAACCTTTAATAATATATTAACTTTATTTAAAATTACCCTCAAGTAAGGGGCCTGAAATAAATAGCTATTTTACAGCCTTTGTTGCATATATTAAGTAACGTTTCAGACATTCAGAGTTAAAGCATCTGACCTCACTTGTTTCAGGGTCTTATGAGAGCTTGTCAAAATCTTCATTTATTTGCCCTGACTTTTTTCCAAGGGGTCAAAAATGTTGAATGAAATGGGAAATGTCAGTGGAGTACGGCGGAGTCCGTTTGTAATGTAGCCACAAAATACAGTCAAAATAAGTTGTTTTGAGTGCAATTGTGATAATTTTCGTACTAATATAATCAGTTAAACTGTCACAGAGACAAGCCAAATAATTCTGTGTTTTGTCCGTCTTTATAGCTATGTATGTTTACTCTGATTTATTTGTCCTTTGTTGTAACTCATATAACTTTAAGACATATGAATACATTGTAATTCACGTTTCCCCGACCACAACCCGGTAATATTATTTTTCCTTGATGGATTTGTCCAATTTACATATTTTCGGTATTTTCCATGACAGATTAGAGGCCAAAAGAAAGTTGTTCTAAAACCGATAATGAAACGGTTTATACAGAATTCCATCAATTACTGCAGTGATCGGTTATGCTAATTAATTAATGGGAATAGTCGTTAAATATAATTAAGTGATGCATGTTAAATGGAAAAATATAAATAACGGTTGAGTTATTTAACAAGATATTGACAGTTACTGTTTCAGGCAATTATTTTTATAGATAATTATATTCATTAACGGAGAGTTCACAAGCTTGCATGCCAAGAAATTATATAATTATATATTAATACAAATGAATAACAAGTTAAAGTGTTTACTCTTTACTTATGAGGTGTCAACTTATTCACGGTAAAAATCTAGGCATGATTAAGATACAAACTTTACGCCTTATACGTAAGTATAACAACTTTTTGTTCCTGATTGAATTTCCTTTCTCCTTTTTTCCAGTTACTTCTCCCTTGAGTTTCAGCAATTGAATTCAAACTTCACTTTTTCATTCCCGAGACATGTTTGACCTCTGGGGAATTCTTACCGAGAGAAATTATATTTGCTGTCCCTTTAAATTCACTTTGGCTGTAATGTTACCTCTGAAACGTTTGCTTGAAAGGGGGTTCGTGATTATATTTTAAGGATATACTGAATAAAGAATTAATACGGGGGGATGTTGTAGCCGTGGTCGCAAGTTGCTCGGATCCTGTGACCCAGAAGGTTCCAGGTTTGAATCCCCCCAGCGGCATGATGATGAAAAATTGTGATTACGGCATTCTAGGGAATGAACCAAAAGGTAGTGCCCAAAAATATACAATAAGGGATCACTAGAAAAAATATTTTTAAAAAAAGAATTAATACTGTGTTCCAATAAAATTGCTTAAACTTTTATAGTTTTGTTCATAATAAGACAAGGCGCAGAGCTAATATTAAGAGTCTACTAAATGGTATCTTATTGTCTTTCTACATGTATAAGTCTAATATTTCATCAGTATTAAATTTCAGCAAGCTTCAGCCTGTCATATTCTAAAAAAAATCAGTCATTGCCTATTATGTTAGCTGCTTTACTCCAGGGTCATCTCTAACCATCATTCTAACCATAACCCTTTCCCCTTTTCTAGGAGTAACGAGTATAGTACTAATGAGATCATTACTCTTCATAATCACGAATTACACTGTTGCATGTTTTATGCACTGTTGCGGAACTTTTGTGTTAACCACAAACATGTACAAAACAGAAAAAGGTCACATGATTTGGTATATGTTTTGCTTCCAAGGAATTCCAAATTTCCAATACCATTTTATGTCAAAAGTCAAACAATATTGCGGTGTTTATTTTAATTTTAAATGTCATAAACTTCAAACTCACAGTATAGGGTGGATTGCTGTAATAGTATGGTCAGAGAATTGTCTGGACAGGTAATTCTTCAGGAATTGCATGGACAATGAATTTTGTGGACAACTGTACCTGTGGAATTGTATGGACACATATGAACTCTGGGAATTGCTTGGTCAGCTAACAACTGGAATAGTCTGGTCAGCTGAGAAATCCAACATTTAAACCAATATAATCTGCTCTATTTCATGTCTTTGTGACATCCTTTCTTTGAGTCCCTACTGGGTTTGCTGAAGCTGGTTTGGGTATAATAACCAATACATGACACAAACTGGTACTGCATATAATGGTACTAATTAATGCTTAATTAATGCCAATAAGCTCATTATCTAATCCCAATGTATTACAAATTATTGCATACTCTGTTTGCTAAAAAATAATAGTCAATATAATAATAATATCTTTCCTTTTCAATTATTTTTCTCTGACACATAGAGGCTAAAAAGCTTCCAGTCGCCCATAACTGACAAGAATTCGGAATCAAAATTAATGTGCTTCTGGAAACTTTTTTTACTTGCCCTACGGATTTCCTCCTGTTTTGTCCTCAGATAGTGAGGTCGAAAAGAAAAAGGGAGAGGAAGACAGTAGCCTCATTGTGACCCAATGAACATGCTAGAAGTAAATAATCACCAAAGAGGTAGGTAGGCAATACAATTAACATTGTCCGGTTAAACCAAATAAAGGTGAACATTTGGACAACAAGAAAGGTCTGCTTTTGGAGGTGAAATGTAGCACTATTTTTAGGAGATTAACAGCACTCTCTTCATTCAGCTATTAAGTGCGGGCACGTGTTAAGTTCAATCTAACAATGCCCTATTATTCTCGCCAATGTCAAGTTAAACCATACTTTAGCTATTAAATGCACTCTCTTCAGCTCTAAACGATCAATCTAAGGTAAAACTAAGGCCATATGTGTACAAGTAATTGATTGGAATATGATGTTTTTGTTGGATCATTTTTATTGTTGTCTTGTCTAATAAATGGCCAATGTAGAAGAAAATGAAGATTTTTTTTTTCTGGGTGACCAAACAAATCTTGAACTAATTTTATGACCACACAATTCCTGACCAAACAATTCCATTTCTAGCCAGGTAGCCATTTTGGATTGTCCAAACAATTCTCTGACCATACAATTCCCTAGCTAAATACTGTCCAAACAATTCTCTGACCATGCAAGTACGCATCCCTTTTCATACCTATTTCTGGTTGGTAATTTACTATTTATTCGCCAACTCGTCTATACTTATACGAAAATATAAAATATCGCAATTAGCAATTCGCAATGCTAACCTTGACGTACCCAGTACCAGAAAAAGAACATCATTACCAAAAATGTTTGTACATGTCCAGATCAGTTTTTTGGGAATAACCAATACAACATGTACAATGTAGTATGTATAAAGGTATTAATATCAGCGTTACTTCAAGACTTTAGTGATGTTTTCAAAACTGAAAGTATGCTCGCCTTACTCTCTCCCTATTCTCCAACCTTTTCTGACATTTTGAATGTGTCTCTTTTGGCTTCCATTGAAGATGGCAGCAGCAGCGGAAGTGATCGGTCATAATGCTGCCAGGAGAAAAAAATACCAAGTGCATACATGAACCCAACTCTTCAGCTAATAATAATATGTTTTGCTTCCAAGGAATTACAATGCCATTTTATGTCAAGTCAAAAAATTGCGGTGGCCATTTTAATTTTGGATGGCATACGCGCGATACACTCACATTGTATGTACATCTTGTAAGTGGTAGCTATATGTTCTATTTATTCTTCTACTCGCCTATGCGTATACATGATATAAAATAACGCTATGCTTGACATACCCAGTACCAGAAGAGGATCACCCTACTATTACAAGAATATATATTGTACATGTCCATATCAGATCTTTGGGAACACTCAATGCCACTTGTATTAGTATGTATAAAGTACTAATAATATCAGTGTTACCTCAAGTGATGTTTTCAAAAATGCTCGCCTACTCTCGCCCTATTCTCCAACCTTTTCTGACATTTTGAATGTGTCTCTTTTGGCTTCCATTGAAGATATCAGCAGCAGCGGAAGTGATCGGTCATAATGCTGCCAGGGGAAAAATACCAAGTGCATACATGAACCCAACATTGTGAATAATATGCTTTTGCTATGACTGGAACAAGGTGTACAATTTCATGCTAAACCTAGTGTTTGATAAAACAAATTACATTACTTTAATTAAGTCTAAAGTACAGACTGTATTTTATATTCCTTCTCAGTCTCTCCGGTCCCATGTGTGCCTATGTGTTATCAAGAGACGCCACACAGAGATCGATATAAAATGCATCTTTTCATGTTACGAAAGGAGGGGGACACCTTTATGAGAAGTGTTCATTTTGATATATTATACGAGTACGTATTGCCTTATATCTTACTATAAGAAGTTATAAAATAGGAGCCAGGGAGGCAGTGGTAGCCATATTAGCAAGTCGCATGACTCCTACCCAGAAGGTCCCGGGTCCAAAAAACCTGTGTGGCATGATGATGAAAAATTGTGAATATGGCGGTACTGGTGAATGACCCAAAAGGCAGTGGCCAAATATATATGTAAGAAGGGTTAGCCTGTAAAAAATATAAGCCAGTAACTGTTAAAGGCCCAGTTTAAATTTCTGTCATTTTAAATACAATTATGCAGGCTTGTAAAAGTGAAATAGAAAACCTTGTACATATACTTTGAACTGGATATGCAATCTACCCTGCTTTCATATTGATTTGTTAACATTAACCAGCTTTAAAATGGCATTGTCCTTCTTCAATAGAGACCTTCATTCTATAATAGCCAGCTGCTCTACGAAGCTCTCTTCTATATTTTGCAAGATTCCAGGAAAATAATACAACAGGGGAAAATTCAGCTTTTGAATGGCTCAGAGCACGCTTCCCAGGAACAATGTAAACTCACACAGTTTTCAAAGCAGAAGGACAAAATTTTGCAATTTTATTTTGCTTCAATAATGCATGCTAGAATTACTTTCATTGAATAACCTGCTTGGATTTATTAGCTTTATGAAAAGACGTTCCTTAGAACTCCATTCCCTAAATTCGTGTGCTTTTTGATCTAATAAAACAAATATGTATGTTTTGACAATTGAATTTGTAGATCTGCTGGATATTTGGAGTTTCTAGGTTTTTCTCGTGAAATCGCACCTTGCAAGGGATTTGAATGAGTCATAATGAGGACTTATGTCATAAAATACACCTGATGTGTTTTGGATATTTATTCACTTACTAACTTAAGTGTTTAGTAAACATTAAGGTTTTATTCTTAAGCACACTTTGTCCAATCAATAATATTGGCCATTACATATCATATGCATCATGATGCATAACATAAAAAATCCAAATCCATCTCTATTTTGGTGAAATGTCAAAATTGCACATTCAAGCAATTATATAATCAAAATTTAGCTAAATGCCGAATCAATGATACCTATAAAAGGATTGGTCAGCCAATTCTGTATCATGCCACAATACTAGCTTAATGACTAAACTGAAATGACCTTAAATACTCTGGTAGTACAATTCACTTTCTCAGTCTTCACTCGACACTGTATGCCACATGTATTACATAACTCAACACAACACTTCCACAGGTTAAAGGTTTCTCACAATTTATACACTCAGTCTGGCTTAAACCAACTTTATAGCTCCATTCAATGCCTTTCCTTGACTTTAAAATGCCGTGCCGCTCTTGGAGTAGGATATGTTTTACTACTGAAGATCTTTATTTGTTTCTCTTTTACTACCGCTCTCTGCCTTTCCACTGTTTTGCTCTCTCTCTCCTAAGGAAAGGTGAGAGAGAGAGGGAGAGAGAGAATGGGAGAGGGAGCGAGAGACATGAAGGAACTTGAAAAGGCATGTGTTTCAGGAAGAGATAAATAGCAGCAGTATGTTTAAAAAGTTAATCTCACATTATATTGCAGATATTTTGCTGAAAAATCTAGTTTTAACAAGAAATATTATTATCCTTATCTTGGCAAACACTCAATAGTTATTAATCTAATTATATACTTTTTCAAGTTTAATAACATCCATTAACATTCTACATGTGCAACATATAATGTCGCAAAAAGAAGGTTAAAATGGGGAAAATGAGAGGAAAATGCTGAATAATGGTGATTTATGGGACCCTGCTGGAATTTAAAACAATGTTGTGCTATTATACTCGCACGAAAGCATTATTTCCTCTATTTTAATTGTAACACATTATAAACAAATAATGCAGGTAAATCATGGACTATCCAATTCTACAACATGATTAAAAGAAAATAAAGCCTGACTATTAATAGAATATAAGATAACTTATCTCAGATGTATTAACATGATACATCTATTTTACTTCAATGATATCAAAATCTCTTCAGAACCGTCTGCAAAGTACTGCTGAAAGTATCTTCTATGGTTCGTTTCACATGGTTTTTGCGCCAGCATTCTTGTCCCAAACTTTCAACCAAAACGCAGATACAATTACACAATTATTTTTATGCTTCTTAACATAGCACTACAATAATTCTGACACAATGTATGTTGCTCTATAAGTTTAGCGGAGTAATTTTAATATTTATTGAAACAGTTCATATCTACAATCAAGTAATCAAAACTTTTATCTTGCTTTGAGAGTTCTGTCCGCAAGATGGCAGTGTAAAATGATTGGCTTAGCTTCAGCTGGAGATTGATGACTCAGCTCCCTTTGTGAACGTGATTGCACTGCCATCTGCTGAACAGAATTGTGAATGCCGCTGCCTTATATTGCAAGGCTAATTAATAAGTCGATTTATTTAAAATATATTTCTCTATGGATATCCTGAAAGCTTAGGCGAATGGAACCTGCCTCTCATACAAACCTACCTCCAACCTTATTCGACATGCTAGAGCCTCCACCCCCAAATGCCCCCATCCCCTTAAGATTGAGTGAGTGACATGAACCGAAATCGTTCGAGACAGAACAAGAAGGAAAAAGGGGGCAAGAAGAAGAAGAAGAAGAAGAAAACTTGCGGCGGTGGCAAAAAGTAGAGACTGGGAGAGGAATAGGGGGCGACAAAAGTACAATACGCGACGAAAACTTCTATGTATTAATTAGTACTTAATTATTCTACCGATGCTATCATATGCATAGTGGACTCTGAGGCTCTGCTATATTATGAAAATATAGTAAGTTTCAGCTGCTTGGCAAGTTAGTGAGGAAACAGATAACTGCTCGTATTATATTCACTAAATTCTTTCTGAGTTCTATATATTAGCATAAAATATGTTGTTCTAGTCTTTTACAGTAGCCTTGATACAGGCTAGAATTGGATAACGACAGAAATAACTCTGAACTAGAAGGATGCTCAAAATATAGATAGAAAGATAGAGCTGTAGTGTGTAGTGTGTACCACAGAAGCATACTGCAACAAATCTTAAACGAGATAGCCAATGCATTGTTATACCACACTACAGCTTCAATGGGAATGCTAAAATAGCATTGACATACAGCTGCTGCATATGATCGAAATTAAAGTACTTATAAATATTTCGTTGTAATGTTCACTTTTTATCGAAGTGGTGGCTTCACAGAACATTTTTACTGCGCATAACTTTCATTTCTTTCCGTTTAGAGCCACATTTCCCTTCACTTCTTCTTCTTCTTTTCCCTGTTTAAAGTATGTTTCGAGTAGATAATAGTAAACTATTAAGGAAAGTGCCTTTAACAGCAGCTTGCTTGGTGGTTTAAACTGTGGCTAGGAGACCTGTCAAAAAGGCAAATTTATAAGGCAAACTTTTGTTTTGGTAAGACTACATGCTATGTTATGAGTTTAGTTTGGAAAATACGACTAAACAGGAGCACAGTATTCAATCAGTACATTTATGATTTATGTTAATGATTTTTATTATAATACAATCTAGCATACTTTTAAGCGGCCTAAGAATAAGTAATAAGCAGATCAGTTTTGCAGAGATTAAAGTGCTGTAATCACTTAAAGAATCGCGCGTTTTATTTTTTAATTGTAAACACAATTGCATTTATTGTTGCCAAATGAAAATTTACGTTATACGCATTAATCACTTTTCTCATGCCTACAAGGCCTCATAACCCTTTAATATTATTCGTTAAAAAATTCTTCTATCACCAGTCCTGCAATACTTTAATCTCCCTTTCGTTTCGTTTACAAGGGCGTGTCTCACATGTTGGTTCAGAGGCACACCGACGTGTAATATCATGCACACACTATGGGGATACTATGCTCACTGCTCTAGAGAGCTATGACACTTCAGCAATTATATTATATCATAATATATAAAAGTAAAAATTACCTGTGTATATAGTTCATATTGAGTATACAACCAGGGCTTTAGTAACTACTGAGTGTATATAGTTCAGATTGAGTATGCAACCAGTGATTTAGTAACAAGTTATAGTTACTTGTAACTACATGTAGTTACTAAAAATCTTGTAACTTACTCAAACTGGTAACTTTTGGGTAACTAGTTACAGATTCCTAAAATAGTACCTTTAATTTTTCATTTGAATCCCATTATAAGTTACAGATACTTGTCACTTTTAGTAAATTCACTAGATATAGAAGTTACAGTTACAAGTCTAAAGTTTTTTGGAACCAGGAAAAATATTTCATTCAGTACAGTTCCCAAGCAAATATCCTGACAAGACTCAGAGCAAGCTCCAATAACTCACTATAATATGACCCAAGGTCCAATTACCAGTTTCAATATGCCACAATTATGTTGTCCTGTAGCCTCGGTGTCCCCGTTTTTTTGTAGTCTGATACGGAACTATTTTGGCTCCACCCGTAAGGAGCCTCCCAGACAGGCATTTTCCGATCTTTTTTCGCGTTTCTGCCGTCTTTTTTTCCTGGGACTTAGAATATTTTCCTTGCCTGAGCTGCTGGTGAGTGAGTGCAAAAGAAAGACTTATTCTAAGTCCCAAAAAATGCTTGGCAGAAATGAGAAAAAAAGACGGCAGAAACAGCAAAAAAAGATGAGAAAAATGCCTGTCTGGGAGGCTCCTAAGCCTCAAAATTACATAAGAATGCAAATAAAAAGTTTGAGCGAGGAATTTAATTAGGCCCATGGCCATGTTACCTAATTAATTATAATTGAATGATATTTTTGCATGAAATATTTTTCAGTTTTTTTTACAACAGACCCGATTCCTACCAACACAACATTTCTGTCACAAGATTTCCTTAGCCAAGCAATTATACTCATGAGTTTCTATTTTAAATACTTGTGAATATTTAAACCTAGACATATGAAGACATTGTACCATTTCTCAAATTTAGTAACTTTAGATTTGGGGGTAACGACGCGGCTACAGAATAAATACTTTAACTTGCACTTGGGTTATCTAACCATCATAACGCAAGAACATATCTTAGACAGTGTTTATTAAACAGTCATTAATGTAACGTGTTATACACTCCTTAGTATTAATATTATTAACACATTATTACCTTGTAGTTGTTTGCTTTGATTCCATACTGACGTTTCCATTGCTCCAGATTCGGAATTGAGAGCGGATCCGTGATTGGAAGCTCACCGCGGTCTTCGAGGAACGAAAGCGATTCTGAAAAACAAAATATAAATGCCTTATAATAACATAATATTGATATCACAGTGACACAGTCATTAATTTTGTCACCATCATAAAGGCAAATAGCAAACCTAAAGTTGCAGACTTGCAGTGTATGTAATGAGTATGTTTTTGGGTCAACTTTGAAAGTGTGATTTTTAATATGATAGCATATTTAATGTAATGAAAATGTCATGTCCCGAATTTGCTTTTAGTTGTATTTTTTGCAGTCTGTGTCTGTATTCCACGAATTCTTCTTAGATAATTTCCAAGCTTTCCTTGTGTAATACGTCGGTACTTGCTGCTGTTTTCTGGCATCTTTGTATGAAGTAAACATGTTCCATTTTTCCTTTTCGTTTCACGCTGAACAGCTTCT
>LR141984.1:0-11322 GCA_900659605.1 Tisbe holothuriae | reverse complement strand
TTGAGTGGGCGTTTTTTGGAATTTTATGTACTAAAATTTATTTTGGAATGAGCGTTTTTGCACAGCCTAAATCTGGAAGGGCGTTTTATCAACAGCCTAATATTGGAAGGGCCGTTTTTTAACGTCCGAAAATTGGAATGCGCGTTTTTTGGACGCGCGTTTTTTTAGCATATTCAAGACCGCTTCGTTTTTAGAAAAGATGGATTAGAGAGGTTTTCTCGGGCCTTGTTATGAGCATGGCTTGGCATTCTTGAGAAGATTAGAAGAGAGTCCAGCTCAGACACATTGTTAATCATAAGCCTCTTATGAGGGAGAAAGATTGGGCAGAAATAAGAGAGAGTAGCCATCATTTATTTTACTTTTTGGTGACAACCTGTTTTTCCAACATTTTCCTCTAATCTTTATACACATGAGCAGCGACTTTAAACGAGCTAAAATTGAGCCCGTTTGAATATATTCTCATCAGAGCAGTTTTCCCACGAAATAATAAAACTCCTCGCTGCCATTGTGAATTATTATTCGTACACGCACTTAATTTTGCATTTCCTGCATTGCACAGTGGGAGTAAATAATGATTAAAACTAGCATTAATTAACAAGCAGAATAATAATAATTCCATATTCCAGGCCACTGTGCATTTAAATGATCGTTCTTCACGTACGTACAATAAAAAAATCGGATATTGTTCGATCGCTCCTTTCCAATAGGAGTATATCTGAGATTAGTTCTAATTGAAGAGAAAAGACTCAATCTGGAGATTTGAACGAGCGAGGCGCGTCGTCTGCATTTTGAAACCCTTTTCAAGAGTTGATGGCTTTAATAACACTCCTTTTTGAGTGTATGGGGGCTTGCATATGATACTTTACCCTCCGTATATGAAGACTGTAAACTACCTTTAGTTCTTAACGGATGCAAACCCTGCATTTTTTGCCATTCTCTCTGTCTCTCTCTCTCTCTCTCTCCAGATTATAATCTCCCAATCAGGCAGTCCATTGACTCTCTCTCTCTCTCTCTCTCTCTCTCTCTCTCTTCCTACCCAAGCATCTCTCTTTCAAACGTCGTCCCGTCTGCCACCAACCGATTATTTTAATATTAGACACCTTTTCTATTGAAATCTTGAGAGAGGAAGAGCAAAAAAGGGTTTTAAAACCAACAGATGTTTGAAGGCCAAGAAGAAGACGCGCAACATGTTGCAAGTTTAATATTAATAATCCAAGGCAAAGCAGCACGTTTAAAACTGGTTAAAACCACAATTTCGTTTACCATTATGATTATTTTTTGTCGCTAAAATCTGTTTCCCAGGCAAATAATAATCTCGTATCCGTTCCTTACCGACGTCTAAAAAACCACCTGCTTGAAATTCCCATCCTTGAGATCGTCGTCGATTCTGTTCAACCAGTTGAACTTCTATGGGAAAATAAATGTTGTTGGATCTGACCGATGATGATGATTCTTTGTGCTCAAAAATGTTCTTTTTTCATCTCTAATGACAATGGGGATTAAAGGGAAAGAGACGACAAACAGTCAAGGCCGGCGATCAAGTAAGCAACTTCAGGGTGTTCATAGATTACATTTTTTGAGGTCTGAATACATTGAAATGAAATGAATAGCAAGTTACTTAGAATCTGCAACTAAACTTGTTGTTGAAGATTACATTGGTGTAGCCACTAACTTGTGAGTAACTTGATTACTGATGAGAGAATACTAAATTACTGTACACTGTCATCAGTTACAAGGTTAAATGCTTGTGTACCTACTAACAACCAGTTGTTTAATATTATATCCTCCTGATCCTTTTATTACTCTCAGCAAAAGTAACGCCCAAGTGCCTCTCCCAACATGTTTGTCACGGCGACAGATGTTGGCACAATAATAGTGTAAAGCCTGGGAACGCAGGATGGGAAGACGACGTAACAACAATCAAGAAGATGACTTTGACCAACTGACGCAACTTCAAGGAGGAGGAAAAGGGTTGGGATAGGAGAATATGATCATGTACTCAAGAGACTAAGACACATTAAGTGTGTTATATGGCGTAGTTAAGCAGGACACAACTAATAGGACCATCCTGAGTTCATATTCAGGCTATTTGGAGAGTATTGAGTACTTGGAATCGTGTACAAGCCTCACAGTATAGCGTACAACCAAGAAAGCTGGCTTTACTTATTGAGGGTCAAATTGATCCTTGTGGTCGCATTGTATTCTTAACAAGACAACGAGTTAAAAGTCCTGGCAACTGCCAACCCCTGGCATCCGTTATCCAGTTAAAACTGGCTTTGTTTCCGCTCTAAATGAATGAAGGAATTAAAGAAGAACTTATTCCGACAGATGGCATACGAGGGAGAATAAGAAACAATCAAAGTTTCCTCTCTTCCATGACAAGGCAGCCTTGAAATGAAAGAAGAACCACTTCCATAATTTCCCCCTCTTTCCTGCCAAAAATACAAGCAAAAAAGGTTAGAAGGAGAAGAAGAAGCCACCCCTGTGAAATGTGTGTGGCTCCATATGGGCAATGCAACATAAGAAAGCGGCTTGGCTTCCCCTCTCTATATAAGAGTCCATTAAGGGGGAGAGACGAGAGAGAGAGGAGAGAGAGGAGAGACAACAGTCTGTGGAATGTAAATTGCGCTCCTGATATAAAAAAATACTTCGACAAGTGCAGTTAGGGGAGAAACCATAAATACCGGTTGAAGGGAGGCAGCCGTGTAATTCAGTGTCATGTTATGCATTGAGAGGGAAAGAGGGGAAGTTTAGGAGTTACATTATGCTTACATTTTATGCCATTTAATGGCCTAAAGTTGTACTGAAATTTGCCAATTTGCTGTAATTCTTAATAGCACATTTTAAAACGTAACCCTCCAATACCTTCCCTGCTGCCACTTGTTGTACGTGCTCTCCTATTTTTCGCAGAAAGCAGATTTCCACTCCATTCACACGGCAACAACGCGTCCGTAAAATATGAACCGACTTTAAAGGCATCATCTGTTGATCACAGAGAAAAATGCTTTGAATTTCCGTTGAGATTTTTACCAGATGAGTGTCGTCGTTGTCGTGGCCAACACCTGACACTACGAGAAACAACAAACTGCAAAAACGGTTATTATTAGCGGGTTAAACGGTAACTAGACAACAAAAGTCAAAAGCCAATACTTGAAACTATATAATCACACTAATGTATTGCATATTTGGTTATATTGTCACTATCTTATATTGCGTGGTTAATCATTTTTATTTTGTCGTGTAGCTATTCATAGTTGATTGTAAATCCAGGAATAGACCACAGCAGCGATTGATTCCCCAGAGTGATAGCAGTAATTGTTTACCCATCACTTTGTCTAATATTATAATCACCACGGCTGTGGTTTTGAAGTCAATTTTAACCAGACATCGTCACCTAGAGATATACATCAAATAGTCACTATTGGTCACTATAGACTAGACATTTGCAGAAGGGTATTGTCATATTTTCAAGGATTACAAACTAATTGAGAAAAAATATGGGAAAATGTATAAAATTAAATTTATACCCAGGAATGGCTCAAAATAGGTAACAAAAAATAATTGAATTGCACTAAATATGAATGCAAATTACTTTTCAAATGTAATCCATTCCCAATCCTGCCAGACAACATCGTGTAATCACAGACAGAGACGATCAATAATAACAAGTTAAGAAAACCCTTTTTCATAGCTATTAAAACGTCTTCAGAGCAATCGTCGTCATCTGGCAAATACAGCAGCAGAGATGTGTTGTATAATAATCTGAAAGGGTGAATTACACCTCTTAAAGGTTTGGGATTTATCCGCAAGAGAGCGCTAAACATTTTATTGCTTTCATCGCTTAGATGCCAATGTTATATACCCCTAAAGAGACTCTAATGATTTATGAAAAGAACAATGCAACCGTTTGATAGGTGATGCGTTCTAGCACAGCCCAGGAATTGCACAGACTAAGTTTTTTGCTGGAATTGCACAGAATAGGTTTGATATACATCTAATGTAATTATTTAGAGGTACCTGCATTCAATCCATTGCGTTTTAAGGCCAGAGTATAGGTACGAGCGTAGAATCAAGCTACATACCCTTAATAGAACCCTATTTGTACTATCTTGGTAGTCAAAATTGTCACAATGCGAACAATAATACGACCAATAAACAACTCCAACCTCCCTGTCACCAACCTTAATATCGACCCTTCCGTTCACAACTTTACGCCATATGTCACTCTAATTATTTTCCTTGTTGTTTTCGTGATTTCCCAGCTTTCCCACACAACGCGTATGTGTCACCGAGAAAAAAAACTAGATAACGATGATAATAATTAGAATATGTATTTCACTGCGTGGGAATTATGCTGAACGGAAATGAGTATAAAAGAGACGGAGGAGCATCCTTTTGGGAGAAAATGTTGCACAGCTGCATTGCATCGGTATGCTAACTAGCCGGTTATATGGAGGGTGGGGCAAGCGCTTTTTTCATACCATAGGAGCCAATTTTGCATACAATACCATCTCTAAAATGGTGTCGAAAACGGAAGTTTGGACAAAAGATATACGGTGTGAGTTTATTAACGCGTTTGGGAATATACGGTCACTTTTATTCTTCGCTTTCCAGACAAGCTCGGACATTACTCGCATTGTCTACTGGCGCCAGCGCGTAATCAGGACACCTGAGCGTTCTCCAAATTGAGTTAGAGGATTAGTTTTTTTCTTTCAATAGGAGCTGTTATTACCCTCAGAAAACGGTCAGTTGTCTACATTAAACACGTGCAAAGAAACAACGCTCTGGGAAAAGTGTTTGGGGTTAAACATTAGATACGAGTAAAATGAATGGTTGATGCTATTTTGAACCCTTTTTTGCTCCTCTCAAGATATCCGTCATCTACCATCTGGCCCTCAAGATACTGTTATTGTTGCTTTCATGTCTCAATCTTAACCCTAATTCGACCCTTTTTACCCTTGTCTTGGGCGCAAAAAAGGTAAAATACAACCCCCTGCTGCATCATGAATGAAATTGGCTTGAATTTCGTCACAATTTCTTATCTCACAATCGAGCACGATCAGAAACCCGTTTTTGTTTCTCTCTCTTTTATCACGAGAGAGAGAGAGAGAGAGAGAGAGAGAGAGAGCAAATTGCAGGCTGTCTTGACAACCACTTTTGATGCAAAAAAACCTTCCTCTCCACTCTCTCGGGCAGGAGAAAACTCTATCATTATAGCGTCCAAGAAAATGATTTTGATCTCGATTGGGCCATTTGGAGAGAAAAAGAACAATAAAGCCATGTTTGGTATTGAATTGGATGTACTTTTGTCGTCCGTATACTGCTTAAAACTCTTGTTTTTCACTGTTCTAATACAGTGATGACTCCATTTTCCAAAGGCAAAAGTATGCCATAATCTTTATACTGATGGTGCTGACATGCCAAAGTCATAATCAAAATAATAATCCGATATCGCATCATCTTCAATTTCTAATGGACTTTAACTCAGGGTTGCCATTTGAATCACTTAGGAGCTAATTTAGCTCTATAAACAACGGGTAATTGTACTTCATTCTCTGAAGAAATGGCAACCCTAACTCTCGTGCTGAGGCAGATCGAAAACGATCAAAACGGGATCATCATTTTTTCTTGAAAACAACACAACATTCCTTTTCGATATTTATCTTTGCCACCTGTCGCCCATTCCCATGGAAGGAAAAGAGGAGACGACGGCCACAAAAGCGAAAACAATTATACATCTTGGGTTAGGGTTGACAGATGAACCTCTTTAGGTCAGTTATGCCCTGAAATTGGTCTTAAATTTAAGCATAAAGTCAATATGGACTCAAGCCAAGAAATGCAAAGTTTATTCTACTGAAATGAGCCCAATTTTCTTTTTTAAAAGTGTAATTTCTTTGGATCCTTCGTCTGTCAACCCTGCTTTCCCTGCTGTCATTTGGTCAACAGCGTTTTTATTATAAATGCTCAGATGGTTATCAAGCTTTCAACGACTTTTATGCAAAATCCTTCTTGAGGTCGGTTTCCAATTGCCAACTGGCGCGGGAAACATTCCTTGAAGCTGAATGCTCTCTAGGAATTTATGTTTCCATGATGGGGCTATTTTCTGGCTTGTCACCTGTGGAGCTGAGAGAAAAGAAACTATGATGAAACAATGGAATTCCTATAGGATCAACTTTGATTACCATAAAAGATGCTCTTCCCCACCAGACATGATATCACATTATGTTATCAGTATTTGAGTTGAGTAGTAACAAGAGGAGCTTGGACACAGTTTGGCAGGGTATACAAAGAACAAACTCTCTTATCCAAGTTATGATCAAAGTGCATTTTGTATTTTTAATCAATCTAAGGTCAGAGAGCACCCTACACCACATGTCATGCTCTAGAACCTCCAAGGAAAACTATTTTCAGATTTTTATTGGGGCAGATCAGCCTGGGTGGCCTTAAGCTTCATTCAGGAAAAGGAGATTATTGAAGCATAAGTGGAATTCCTTTCCCAGACCAGTGTGTGTGTAGAAGGAGATCTTTGACATCAGATCGGCTACAGGAACATAAAAAGGAAGCCCCGTTTGATCAAGCTTTGCACAGTGGTTTGAAAATGGACGAAAACGTAAATACTCCTTTTGCTCCCTCAGAACTCAATATTGCAGCTGTATTTTCGCAAACTTTGCAATAATTTCAATAACATATTTGAACCCACTGTGGCCCCATTTGATCAAGCTCTGCACCTGCTCAAATATAAAAATGAAAGGAATTCAGATTTTCCCCTTCTTGATTGTACTCATGTCTCATTTTCCGGGGGGAGGACTTTTACAACTACTACGAACTACCTTGAGGGCTTAATTGCGCTACGCCAAATCAGAACCTCAAAACTCAAATAGAGCAGGAATTTCAATCGCTGCCAATTGCTTCCTCTTTACTTTGTGTATTACTAAGGCCAGAGCCACACGACAAAAGACAATTATCGATTTTGGCATGTTTCAATGTTGAGGAAAACACTATAACAATGTATTTCAGAAGTGAGATAGGTGTTGTATGTTAGGTTAGATTAGGTTAAGTCACTATATTTCATCTAGCAATGACCTAAGTCTCAAAGTCCTTCTCATACTGCATCGATCACATTCCCCATTCGACATGGACTGCACACGAAGCCATTGTCAGCCTGTCTTCAAGACTTGGACACAATAATGTTGCTTCTCCTCCATTCTTTACACATTTGAATCGCTTTTCAAACACATTTCAAAATACAACCTATATATGAAGAAGAAGAGGTCAAAGCTGGCATATGGTAGAAGAAGTATCTCTCTCTCTTTCTCTCTCTCTCTCTCTCTCTCTCTCTCTAAATTCCTTAATACGGTAATCACGAAGCCTACACGAAATAGTTTCATTAAAGATATGTTTAACATCCCTTCCCATTTTGCCCCCTTTACAGCAATGCACGTGTACAATTTAGCAGTTTTAAAAGCACATGTGAGCAAGTATACATAGCATTATTTTGCCAATTTTCAATCTACATTCCTGCGAGCAAATTGATTCTCAGCTGCAGAACATAAGAGGAGGGGAAGAAATCTTTCGTTCCCCTTGCAGGTGGTCGATTGTGTAGAGCAGAGAAACAAGCCAGATCAATAAGCTAATTCACACCAACACCACGTGCATATGATCGAATTAAAAGTAGAGAGAGAGAGCTTGCCTTGTTGTACGTGTTCGCATTATTTACGCCAAAGTTCCACGCGCTCAGCTGGGGTTAGTTTGTAAAACGAAACCGCGATTGAGTCATTAACAGAAAAACAACGGACGCTTTCAAATGAGAAACAGATACGTTAACATGAGATAAATAAACGTTTATTGTCAATGTTTTCATTGGGGAAAATCAGAATGAATTTAATGGCTTTTCTTCAGTATGTATTCAAAGTGTCGTTTTCTTTTAGCACTTCTTCAGAGCCTGCATGTGCAGAAACGTCTTCTGAATGGCCTTCACATTGCTACCATCGGTAGAGAGCAGCCGCTGCTCCAGAGACTGGATGTAGTCAATAGCACTGAGCACAACCTCAAGCGCTGAGCCGGCAGACTCAGCCTTGCCAGCGGGGAGCAGACTCTTCAATGCGGTGAACTCAGCCTCAATCTTCTTGGCCTTGGACACCTTGCCTGAGGTAGGCTTCTCATATCGGATCTTGTTGGTCTTCTTAACAGACCGCTGCTGCTGCTGGGACATGTGGGAGGATGCGATGCAAACCATGGTGACGTTATGGGTAACGGTAACGTTAAGTAGTTCGGTAACGTTAAGTTGTTGTCGTTACAGAAGCGTTCGTTGAACTGATGGTTGAGCGGACGGCGACCGTTGCTCTTATAGCCACACTGCCGGCGCCGGATGGTTGTGCGGACGACAGAGCTTTCGCGTTGCTTTCTAGCGTGGGAAATCGGACGTTCGGGGGGAATTTTCCTTATCCGGGACACCTGCGAGAATATCTCTCGTTTGATGCGACATATGGCGCCGTATTTTGTGTATTCAAATTGTATTCATCATGACAATGTAACTTGACACAAATGATGGGTCAAAAACATTGGGATTAGCATATTTGCATGGATTTGATGCGGACATTCTCATGCATATTTGACCATATTGCATGTTATGTGCATGGTAACATGTTTCAATTTTCTCATATGAATGAGTTCTCAATGTTGGATCAATATAAAGTGCTGAGTGGTTTTATTTCTGATGGAGCATTAACAGCTTTGTTCCGATTGAGTTCATATTGAGATGAGGAGGGAAATAGTAATAATGTACTCCATTAAGAGAACATGGCAGGTCGTAAATAAACCATAGATTTATGTTATTATTGACAGTTATTTGAGTAAAATGTACCAATTATAGGTCATTTAAATATAATATTAATTCTCTACTAAAGAGCTACAATATGTAGCTCTTTATTCTCTACATTCTACTCGTAGTATTGTTTATAACTGGTAAAAACGCCCTCTTTTACTCTCCTTCTAGTCCATTTTGAAATCAATACATGAATATTACATGCCAAAGGATCTTTGTTCCAAATACAAGCTCACCACAAATACGATACCGCAAATATCAACTCAACCAACTCCTTCTTTTCTCCCATTACACATCAAGTTCATTTTGAAATCATATCTGGCATTGTAAACCTTTTTTTCTTCTCATGTTGGCGCGTGTCATGAACACAAAAGTTCCCTCAACTTCTTCTTCCAATGATGATAATAACCGTCCGAAGGGAGCTCAGCCATTCAGTCACTCAGTCATAGTAGTAATAGCGTGGCTTTCTATTGGCGTCCGTTATCAGAATAGCGCAGATGTTCAGATATGTCAAGAGTCAGCGCGTGGGTTTTTGTGTACGAGGGGTACAGTTATAGGATTGGGAAAAAGTATACAGTTGACTTACATTACATTACATTAATTGCCTATAAACAAGGATTTTCCAAGTCGATTTGGGATCAAAAGAGTGCGAATACAGCCTGTAAATAGTAATTATCATATAGGGAATTATCACATATATTGTCATATATGAGAATAAGCTAAGTATTTTTATTGTACGTACTGCACAGGAAGGTCATTATAATAATGCTAATATTAATCATATGTTATCCATAGTCTACTGTACCCCAAGTCCTGGGGAATTCTTGTCCCTTCGTGGGAAATCTGCATCATTCTCTCTCTTCCACGCGTGCTGCTTTCTCTCTTAAAAGCGACGCCAAAATGGCCAACAATCGAAACTGGCTTTCATACAACAGATGGCACCTAATCATCATCATTCCAAGTTGGCTTCACGACGCTATGTGAAAATCGGAAGTAACAGATGTGGAACAAATAAAGTTAGGAGAAAGGACGCCGATTTTGGGAGATAAGCAAGATGATATGGGAAAATAGAGCTTTTTCCCCCTTGGTGTTAAACTCTGAATATGTAGCTTATTAGTGAGTTAAGCTGACGTTTTACTGGTGTTAGACTCTGTTGTCAAGTCAGGAGATAACAACGTTTGGGCACCTGTTTAAATTACTTTTCAAGATACCGCTAGATGTCTCTAACGATGGCATGCCCAAAATGGTGCCCAAATGCTGTATTACCCAATATATTCATAACGATCTGTTTTACTTTTTCACTGCCCTAATATCAAAGGAAAAGCCCCTTCTAAACTTTACAACACAAGTTATCTGTACAATTTATAGCTGTCTAAATAAAGCATCAACTAGTCTCAAAGACGCTTCCCCAACCTTAGAAAGGTAATACCACGTGCAATAGCCATTGATAGTCATGCTATAATAGCTCTTCCGTCCTCTCCCTTCCCAGTGAACACGGCAGCGGCTGGGGGCGGCTGAGCACCTTCGGGGCACGCCCAGGCTCAGACGACAGACAAGATGACTATGGTAGTAACAAACCAGTTGTAATGGCCGTGGCGACCAGGCCTTGCACTCAAGACGAGGCTGAGTTCACTGGAGCGCTGGCTGTTTATATTTGGAAAGCTGATTCGTCAGCAATATATGTCTCATTTCATAACTCATTACTTCTACAAAGTATTAAATGGTATAACTTGTTACCTTTATGCTTCTTTGAAAACTCTTTAGACAAGCTAACAACCACCGCAAATGTGCGCTTAAAACTGGGTAGTTAGTTAAAAGAATCATGGATCCTTAGATAAATTAGGTTCTACTGATTGACAATCCAAGTTTTCTCTGAATACTATATTATAGAGAACTACTTGATAAAGCCTCAAATACTATCTCTGGTTACTGTTCACTAACATAATATAATCAACTCAAATGTCTAATCACTTGAAACGCCACCATTTCTTATTACTCAAAACCGTCATCTGATATTCATTTAACGATTAAACCCGATTTAAAAATCCCTTCTTTCTTGTCACCCTTATCTTCCCAATAATTTTCAATGGGAGTTCTAAAAGTGTCCCAAAAGTTGATTGGCGGCACTCTTCAAAGATCTGTTTACCTCCAAATCGAAATTGAATAATAAAAATAAAAAGGGTTTCATTGTTAACTCTGGCGACAGTTTGTCTGGAACACACCTGAGAATTTCAACAGGATTAGCTGACAATCAAAATAATCGCTTTTGTAATCATATTTATAGAAAATGCAACGACGGAGGGGATTTGGGAGTTGAAGGGACAAATTAAATTGAAGGTGTTGCAGCATAGTATTCAAATCTCTATTTGAGACAGCATTATTATAATTTTAACTTGTCAAACATGAACATGGAATTGGACCTTAGAGCTGTGCGGGTACCCGGATCCGTACCCGATCCGCGGATCCTAGCAGGATCCGTACCCGGATCCGTCAAATTC